>JASDQU010713119.1:0-13714 GCA_032191745.1 Picea mariana
CAACACATCTGCCAATAGGTTCATGACATCTTGGACAGAGCCAATGCTAAGTACAAGCAACGACATGATCAACATCGGGTGCCACACAACTTCCAAGTGGGCGACAAAGTGTGGCTGCATTTGCAAAAGGAGTGCCTCGCTAGACCCCACTGCAAGCTTTGTCCGCTTTGATATGGGCCGTACACTCTCACCAAGGCTATAGGGGAAAATGCCTTTGAGCTCAACATTCCACCATTCCTTGGTCTGCACCTAGTGTTCAATGTGGACCGCCTTCGGCCCTACTTTCCACCTCTACTAGACACATACGACATGGCAGAACAACTCACACAAACAAAGTTAAATCCAGACTACATGGAACAATCTAGAACTGATCATATCATGGATACACAGATCAAGCACACCTGAAAACAAAGGATACCGCTATATCGAGTTGTCAAAGCAGGCCAACTCCTTCACCAAGGAAAATGGATCACCAGGGACCAAGTTCAACAGAAGTTTCCTCATCTCATGGAGGAACTCAATGAAATGGGGACCATTACTTCCTAAGAATGGAGGATTTATCCAGGTGGATATCGGTGGCCACCCACCTTTTTTGACTGGCTCAAAATAGTTTTCTGGCAATTTTGGCAATTTACTATTTTTAGCAGGTTTTAACTTCCAGGGCCATTTTAAGGGCCTAAGTGAAGGATTTTTGAGATCAAGTTTCTCAATGATAGTCTCCTCGATGATACCTTTCCAACGAGCTATCACACGCCTAAAACGAAGATCGTATGCAAAAGTTACAACCCCGGGAAGTTGATGTACTAACTTACCCAAACGGGGCCCACATGACTTTTGGCGCTTCATCTCCTAGGGTTAGGTTTTTGGATGTCTATGAATTTTGGCATTCTCTTCTATTGTAAAAGGGCCTCTAGAGACTCATTGTAATCATCTTCTCACGGATGCGAGTAGCAGCCACATCTCTTCTGAGAGATAAGCTACCAGCACCCTTGATAGTTTATTTCCATTCTCTCTGTAAGCATATTCAGTCATTTGTTATTAATGAAATGAAGTCTTATTTCCGCTGCATATCTGCATTTATGTGTATTTCTGTATTTCATTGTGTTCCTACATAAATCCGGATCAATCATCTTCTTGTTGAGATTTTTTATCAAAACCTTGGGATATTCCCCTTTTTAGATCATCTATTTTTAAATTTTCACTTTCCACTATTTTTAGTAATCTGAGATTATAACATCTGTATGTCTTTTTATTAGATGAGTATCTTAAGAATATTCCTTCATTAGATCTTGGGCCAAAATTTCCTAGTTTATCTTCATCATTCTTTATGTAACATTTACCTCCCAAACCATAGTTCATAAGGGGTTTTGTCATGATTTTGTCTCAACTGAGCTCTATTGAGTATGTGAACTGTTGTGTGAATTGCATCTCTCCAAAAATTTTCTGGAACTTTGGCTTCATTTAGCATAGTTCTTGCAGCTTCTTGAACTGTTATGTTTTTCCTTTCTAACACTCCATTTTGTTGAGGAGTCCTAGGGGCTGAAAACTGTCTTTTGATACCATGGTTTTCACAGAATTGAGTGAACTCTTTAGACTTGAATTCTCCTCCATTGTTTGATCTTAGACATTTAATTTTGAGATCTGTTTCATTTTCTACAAGAGCCTTAAATGTTTTTAATTTCTCAATGGCTTCTGATTTTTCTTTTAAAAATAAAACCCAGGTCAGTCTTGTGTAATCATCAACAATCAACATAAAATAATGTTCTCCATAAGTGCTTTTTGTTCTGGTAGGTCACATAGATCTCTGTGAATAATATCTAATGGTTTTGTTGTGGAGTGTTCTTTTGTTTTGAACCTAACTCTTGTTTTGTTTCCTATTTGACAATGTTTACAAATGCGATCTAAAGGCTTAATCATTTTTGGTAGGTCCCTGATTGCCTCTTTCTCATTGGATTTGATCAAGTTGTAAAAGATTAAATGTCACAACCTTTTATTACATATCCATCTTTCATCTACTTGGCTTCAAAAACATTTATCTTCTTCATCTATATTAAGGATGTACACATTGCTATATGTTTTTGGTGCGACTACCACTATCTTTCCAGTGTCCCTTTTTCTGATCTCACATTTCTGAGAATCAAAAGTAAGTATATGACCTTGATAACATGTTTGGATTACACTTAGGATATTAGGCTTCATATTTTTTACCAGAAGTACATATTCTGCTTTGGTTTTATTATTTCCTAACCTAACAATGCATTTTCCCAGTATCTTGGCTGACATGTTATCTCCAAAGGTTACTTTTCCTTTTCCTTTCTCATTTAACTTGAGAAATTTACTTTGATCTCCAGTCATGTGTTTGGAACATCCTCTATCAATATACCACTGACATTATAACATCCCTCTCTTGCGCACACTGAGCAAACTTATTCTTTGAGGACACTTGCTTGCAAGTGATCCGGATTATTATACCAATGACCGTTGATTATTATTATGAGGAACTATGGATGTGACTATATGTTATTTTGTTGTACTGACTTAGATAGGTGCTATTGAATCGGTTATCCTGAGTGTGTAGGATTTGGACCTCAAGGATGTTGAGGCATCGATGAAACCCTTGGACTCTAGATCGAGTGAGGGAGTGGACTATTGGGGTTTGATTGTTGTATATATATGATGTATGCGCATCTGATTAGATGTTATGATTATGGATTTTGTTCTCACATGATTTGTTGATGATGCAGGCTGATGATAGCTTGCCTACCAAAGTCACATGTGGAGTAGAGGGTTCATGCATGATAACCAAACACGTTGAGGGAGAGGTGTGGAAAACAACCCTGCCATAGCCTACTAGCACTCCCGCCGTGGCTCTAACTGTAGGTTAGAGAATACCTAGTTTGAGAAGACCCATAATGCCATGAGGGAAGACTGCGATAGTCACTCACGATTATTCTAAGGGGAACGCAATAAGGCAGGGGTTTTGATGTCTACCAAGTCAGTCAAGAGGCGAGTGGCACCCTTGGAGCATAGAGTGTGTCCTGAAGGGAACGCCGCGCAAGAAAAATAGAAAGAGGTGAGTGGCAACCTTGGAGTACATAGTGTATCTTGAAGGGCACATCATGCGAATGAAACATAATGAGGCAAGTGGCACCCTTGGAGCACCTAGTGCATCTGGAAGCACACATGGCATTGTTAAATAATAAATCAATAAACCTATGGTCTTAGAACGAATAATGTGATGAGAAAGATTGAAAACAATTTCCCTAATAAAATGTCGCCTAACATACGAAAATAAAGTCTAGGTCTAAGTGATACTTGTGATAAAAATAAAAAAATATATTTATATAAAAATAAAGAAATAATAATGATAATCATCATTAATCATTTGACGAGAAGGGGTTAATCAATTCAATTAAATTATAAAAATCTTTTGGGGGATAAAATTTTAAAAAGGGGAAAGAGGGGAAATAATTGTTTTGTTACGTATGCTAATTAAAAATTTATCAAGTAAGAAAGAAAAGGGGAAAAAGGTAATTTTCTACACATGCCATTTTGAGTTTTAAATGAAAAGGGAAAGAGGGAAATTTAAAAGAATTAGGAAACTAGGAAAAAGTGGGAAACATAAAAAGAAAGGGGAAACACAAGGAAAAAGAAGAAAGACTAACTTAGTAAGGTATCTAGCATTTAAGAACCTTCTAAATTAAACTCAACTAGTAAATTAGTAAGGGGATAATTCATTAAAATGTGTAAGGGAATATGGGGACACCTAGGAGCAATTCTTGGAATTCTTTTAGGTGGGTGAGGGAAATAGGAGTAATTAATTAATTAATGAAATTAATTTGTGGTGCAATGAAGGGGATGGGTGACACATGTACGGGGAGGATTTTTATGAATTAAATTATTGAACAATAAATTAAATGGGATTTTGGGAAAGTAAATGATTTAGAAACTCTATATAAAGTGGGGAGGAGGAGGATGATGAATATCTTCTGTTATGCGTAACGTTACACTGCAAAATTTTAGACTTGACTGACTTAGCTTGTGGGAGTTGGGATACCTAGCTCGGTGAGGAGTGGTAGCTCAGACTTGCGAGGCAATATGGGAGCTAGGTGATCTTTGGTTCAGTGTGCGTGTCCCCTTTGCGGCTCAGGGGATAAGGGGGAATAATACTACCCCTAGAGTTGGCTGGGAGGTATCGATGAAGTCTCATCGATCGGTAAGCCGGAGCTACATGGAGCACGTGGGATAACGAATCAGAATGGACAACTTGGGCTATGGTACGCATGCTCTTATTCTGCATGGTAGATTTTTATTTAGTTTACGCTTTCATTTCTGTACTTTTAAATGTGTAAGGAAGGTGTTGACTTGTTGTTTTATTGAGAACTTAATTTCCCCATATCCTTAAGCTCGCTTCTTGAATTGATACCCTTGGATTTTGATCCTTGATGTTGTGAATGTCCTGTTGGTTTTAATTGATTTTTTTGAAGAGTTTATGCTCAGTCTTCGTCCTCATCCCTAGCTTGTCACTTTACGCCTGAGAAGTCAGCTAGGAGATGAATCGACGGTCGTCACTTCGGTGCACAATGACCTATAGATTCTAATGCCCTTCTTTTCTGTGCATGGATGATGAGCGAAGGATGCCTTTCCCCAATCGTCCACCCATGTTTATTGTTCTTGATTGATTGATTGTCTTGCGCTTTCTTGTGATTGAATACCTCTCCGTATTGTTCATTTTTTTCACTGCAAGTATTCAACCAGAAAATATTTTTGTTTGTAATTATTTATAGTTCGATGGTGAATAGCTCTAATTTACCCTATGATTTATTAATTCTGATGGAAATTTACTCTGAGTTTTCGATGCACTAAACCTCCAAATTTTTCCTCTTTCTTTTATTAGATCTGATGAAAAAATCCTCTGTGAATCAACACTTTCATTTTCTCTGCATTTTCATTACTTTTGGAAAACGGAATTCTTCCTCTGCCATTATTCATTAAAGGTGAATTGACTCTGCGTTTATGCCTTTGGCCTCCGAATTCCTCCTAGCTCTTTACAACATTCAATTCAATTTTTTTGTAGGCATTTTACCCATATATTGGCTTCTATAGAACCCCTTTTACTGTTTTTTAATTTCTCTGCAAGTTATTATGTTTATGGCTATTTCACCCTTCATGTCACTCACAGTTGCTAGTTTTTTTTTTTTTAATTTTCTGGTCGTCAAGGGTCTGACAACATAAATTCCTAGAAATTTAGTGTCAACCCCTTTTTATTATGTGTATGGAGGGATAACAGTGATACCCAGTACATTCCATGTGGTAGGGATTTGTTAAATTAACTGGGTAGCGAATTGGTTAGCGTTTAAACTCAATAGATATTTTGTTAGCGTTTAAACTGGTTAGCGAATTTTTTTTTTTTTTTTNTTTTATACTAGGGGAATCGGTAACAACGGCAGTATCGTACTCGCGTGACACGGGGTCGAATCCTGCCGGATGCCTTATAACCCCTAGGGAGAAACACACAGCCCGCAAGCATGCCCTCCAAGTAAATCGGGGTGAGAATCAACCTTCAGACCTCATTTTACATAGTTCCTTCCATTTACACGGCACTTGCCAATCGGTCTACACCCCTGCGGGTGGTTAGCGAAATTTTTACTCAGAACTACCCACTGCAATTTTGTTATATTAATTGAATGACGGTAATATGGTAGTCATATTATGGCTATGTAATGACAATGTTTTAGCATACATGGTGTGACTACGAACTTAAAATACTCATAGATATACCTACTGCATTCAATACTGTTATTTTCTCTACGTGATACTTATATATATTCACCGATTATCTTTGATGATGATGTGCCAATTCGTTATTACTAATGCGTTTTCACCCAGAGATTGATTATGTCCTTACCTTAAGTTGACCGCATTTTACCCAACATACCCACAGTTGTTTTCATGGCACACTACATAATCTTCACACTATGATTTCTGTGGAAATTACTTAGCGTTATCCTATTCTTTGTTTTTATTACACAACCATGTCTTATTTACCCAGCGATATGTTGAGAATCTCTACATTAACGGCTTTGGCCATCACTCCATAAACCTGGAAGGCTCTTTTCATGAACTGGAGGCTCTGTCACTATAATTACAGGACCTCATTCCTGACGATTAAAGGTTCCAGGTAATTGAGCGACGTCGAAATAGAGGTGGTGGTTTTTGATTAACACTGGTTGTTAGTTCTGATTTTTTTGGATATAAAAGCATGAACTCAATCTATCAATAGCGCCCATTCGGTCTCAAAATTTTACTGAAGAAGATGTGAAATGTAATCCATTTATATTTGTTATAAATATAAGAGTAATTTTCGTTTCTGGAAAAAGACAGTGTAGTTTGGATGACGAATTTAATAGTCAGCTTGTATGTTTAATAGAAGGAAATTTTATGTACACTTGTATATGTGACAACGACCTGACCAAAGATTTATCAAAATCTTACCTTAAATTTATAAATAGAACTTAATAGACAATGATGTTAGGCATGCGATTATTATTACCGTGATAGCCAAGTATATAAAAAATTGGAATTTGGAACCTGGACAAATGTGCTACCGCCCTAATTATTGTTATTTAATTTTCCCCTTCAACTCCATAGCTCTGGTACATACGTCAATATAACGATGGTAATAGAAAGTAATGGAAAACTGTTTGCATGTGTAAAACCTTGGTAAAACAATATAAGTTGATAAAAATACCAACCTATAAGCAATTTGAAAATTAAAATTTACTCTAATTTTCAAGTATTTTAGAGTATGCAGAAAACCATGAAACTCATGGCTGAAGACTTGATTAAATACTAGGATAATGTTGTTAAATACTCCATTAATTATAGTACGTGGAATTTTAGATAATAAGGAGAGTGATATATTATTACAATGATTATCATTATTATAGTGATATATGTTAGGCAGGCGATATGTTATTACAGTGAATTGAACGACTATTGAAAATAATTTTTACGTAATGTGTGGCTACGATCGAATTTTTATTTGACAACAAATTTATATATTAAATGATGGAAATATCTTATCAAATATTCTATATAATATATTTGATAGACCACAATATAATCTAGACAACCTTTATTAATAGATAGCAATACTTGTTAGAAGGATATGAATGCTAGAGGACTATCTATTAATAGACATAGATTTTATAGTTAGACTGTGTTACCATTGTTAGACATAGATCCTTGATAGAAAACCATGTGGATCATTGACAACAAACTTTTACAGACAACGATATTAAGGCTAGATAGCGTTTCCTTGTGGCTACCAAAAGAGAATAATCCTTAGATGGCTAATCACGTCCTTTAATGTATGTAGGTTTACCTGGGATTTGTTGTGCCTCGGTTGCTATCTCTCCTATCTCCTTGTGATGGAATGAATCCAGTTGAGGGGATCATGGCACACCCTATTAGATAGTGGCGAATGATAACATGGTCAGATTTGAACATCCCGTTATGGCTGTTGTTGATCGTTGTAAGTTTTTGTTAGCACTTGGGTTGTAACACCTTCATGCGTTTGGTTTGTGCATCATTGAGGTTCTAGTTATTGGTCGTTGAGACCATTATGTCAAGAATGTGTATGTTTTCCCTTAGCCTGTAGTCATCATCGTGTTTGTGTTGGGAGGGTAGTCGTTTTTTATTTTTCCTTGATTTTCACATGTTTCACCCAGTTCCTCGATGTGCTAATGATAATTTGTTGTTGTTTGTTGTTGCATCTTCTTGCATGGTGTTTTTCGTTAGTTGTGTGGTTCAACTGTTTTCATCGTTACCTTCCTGCCTAAAAAAAAATAAAATTGCACTTTTCTTTTTCACTGGTATTAGTAATGTTTGGGGTCGTTACATATGGTATCAGAGCAGGTTCAACCCTGCAACTGTGGATCGCCAGGCTTTCGATTGCAGTAAACTCGTGAGTATTAACTGTTATGTTAATTGAAAACCTTAACATGTCCATGTGGTGACCGCATTTAGAGGATCCCTTAGAGGTTCGCAATGTGGTGTCGTGGAAGGAGGTGTGATGCCTCTAGAAGTTCTCGCACCCTCAGAGTTGAACCCCCAAGGGGAAGAACAAGTCCTTGGGATGGATTCGCTTGTTGTTAAGGATGATGATGGTCTGAGAAGGCCCTTCCTGGTAATGTCAAAGGGCCTTGATTCACCATCATTACTGAGATGAGGCCAGAGAACCTATACCCCTGAGGGTCCACAATGCGCCTTATCTTGTATCGTTAGCATCCATCGAGAACTCAAGAGAGTTGAGTTCTTGAGTCCTCGAGTGTCGCAGATGGCTCTGTTGTCAAGGCACAGTTGTATATCAAGGAATTACACTTCATTCTTCACGATATGACCTCCGACATGAAGGTCTACATGGTGGTATTTCAATTGAAGGGGAATTCTCTTCTATGGCGGAAGACGCTCCTTCCACTTTGAACATGGTCATCGACGATGTGTCATGGGAACTGTTCGAGTAATGGTTCCAGGAGAGGTATATTTTTCAGGAATTTGTTGAGTGTTAGCTCAACGAGTTTGATGCCTTGCGACGAGGCAACCACACGATGGCCACATACGAGGCCCATTTTGGAGCTTCTTTGGTATGCTCCGCACCAATTACTCAAAAGTGTGAGGTCAAGAAGTTTGAGTTTGGCCTTAATGTTAGAATTCAGCTTCTACTTCGAGTACTAGGACTACTGGACCGAAGAAAGTGTGTTAGATTGTGGGGAGACACATTACCCGCATTACTTCCTAGAGGAAAGGGTCAGAGTATTTGGATTAGCGAGACCCACTACCGTGGGAGTTTTGGGCAAGGGCCATCAGATTCTTGCAGTGGTGAATAATCGCCAGGTAGAGCACCGGTCGACTGCACTCGAGATGTCAGGTACCATCAATGACCATACCCATAGTATTTGATAGATCATGGTGCTACCGAGATTTTCATCTCTGGTGCAACGCTAAAAAGGATTAAGGTAAAGGATGTCAAATAGCATGAGTTTAGCTTTGTAGAGATGGATTTGAGAGCCAAACTGAAGGTTGGAGGAAGGGTTACGGGTTGTACTCTTAATCAAGGAGAGTTTGTCACCGGGGCCAACCTATACGTCACAATCTTATGATCTTATGACATCATGATCAGTATGGACTTGTTGGAATTGCATGAGGTGATACTCAATTGTAAGACATAACGATTGAGCTTGGTCAATGATGAGGGAAAAAGATGTCTGATTGTAGGTTGGAACCAGGGAGTTTCCCTGAGGTTTATCTCTTCCTTGCAATTACAGAAGAGCATGCACAACTGATGTAAAAATTATGTGACCCTTGCGTTGAACGAGAAGGGAGTAGTAGAAGGTATAGAACACCTTCCTATGGGGAGAGATCTTGCGGACATCTTCCCAGAGGCGTTACCTAGGATGCATCTAGAGAGGAATTGGATTTTACCATAGATCTGAAATCGGGGACTGAACCAATAGCAAGAATGCCTTATCGTATGTCGACCCCATAGTTACGGTAGTTGAGAATGCAACTGATGGAGTTTATGGACCTAGGACTTATACATCCAAGTGTGTCACCGTGGGATGTGCCTGTTATTTTCATATGAAAGAAGGATGGGTCGTGGAGAATATTCACTGACTACCGTCAATTGAATAAGGCAACGATCAAGAATCAGTATCCACTGCCGAGGATTGATGATCTGTTCTATTAGATGAATGGTGTAACGGTGTTTTCAAATATCGATTTGCGATCAGGGTATCGCCAGTTACGGATCAAGTTGGATGACGTCCCTAAGATTGATTTAAAATGAGATTTGGACATTATAAGTTTACTATTTACCATTTGGACTGACTAACAACCTAGGGATATTTTTGAGTTATATGAATGGGGTATTCTATGAGTACTTGGACAAGTTCATCCAAGTATCCATTAACGATATTTTGATTTACTCTCAAACAATAGAGGAGCATGAAGAGAACTTTTGTTTGGTACTATAGTGTCAGCAAGAGCACAAATTATATGGGAAGTTGTCCAAATGCTCATTATACCAATTGAAGATTTACTACTTAGGTCATGTCATCTTCGAAAAAGGTATCGTCATGGATCCAGAAAAGGTCGAGGCTACTATGGAATCACTTGCACTGACAAATGTCTTGGAAGTGCAGAGCTTCATGGGTTTAGCAAGATACTATTGATTGATCATCGATGGATTTTTGAAGATAGAAAATCTGATCATGGAGTTGCAGAAGAAGAACAAGAAGTTGTTGGGACCGAGAAATGCATGGAAGCATTTTAGAGGCTCAGGGAGCTGTTGAAAACCACACCAATACTAAAGGTCCCTGACATGAACGCAAACTTCTTGGCATGCACTGACGCATCAAAGGAAGTCTTAGGAGTCTTGATGCAAGACAATCGAGTGATTGCTTACACATCAAGGAAACTAATAAGGCATGAGAAGAACTATGCGATGCACGATTTTGATTTGTTATCCATTGTATATGCCTTGAAGGTTGCAGACACTACCTTGTTGGACGAAAATTTGAACTAAAGACGAACCACTATGTACTATAGCACATCTTTACGCAAAGTAATCTGAACACACGACAACGACATTGGTTGAAATCACTTAGCGAGTACAATTTCCATATTTCTTACATAAAAGGAATAGTGAACTAAGTGGCATATGCATTGAGTTAGAGACCACACATTTTCGGTGTTTCCTCTTCAGACAAATCTACATGGAAGGATTCTAGCTTTACATTGCAACGATGAATGGTAGAAAGAGGTCAAGGATTTTATCGGACAAAACACAATGATGGTACTAATATTTGAAGGATTTACGTTGAATGATGATGGACTACTGAGATTTAAAAATTGAATTTATGTACCACCGAACGACGAGTTGAATATTTGATCCTAAATGAGGCTCACAAAGTAGTGTACATGGCTCACCTAGGAGTCATGAAGATGAGGGCGAACCTTAAACCCCTATCCTTCTGGAAAGGAATGAAGGCAAACATAGTCAACTATGGGGCCAGATGTCTAGAATGTTAGCAGGTAAAGGTTGAACATAGAAATCTAACAAGATTACTACATCCACATGTTATTACAGAATCAAAATGGGAGGTTATTTCAATGGATTTCATTTTTGGATTTCCACTGACGACAAGGAGACACGACTCAATTTTTGTGGTAGTCGACACTTTGAAGAAGAGTGCTCATATTATTCCAGTATGTACGACATATCAGGCACCTGACATAGCTAGAGTTTCCATCAGTGAGATCATGAGGCTGCATGGTGAATGTAAGAGGATTATATTCGATCAAGGATCGGTGTTACTAGACAATTTTTGACTAGTTTCCAAGAGGCATTGGGAACCCAACTTAACTTTAGAACTATGTATCACCTGGAGACTGATGGGAGGACCAAACGAATGAACCAGACCTTGGAAGACACGTTTCACATGTGTGTGATAGACCAACAAAAGCATTGGGAATAATTATTTCCATTAGTAGAATTCACTTATAACAACAGTTACCAAAGCACCATTATGATGGAGCCCTTTGAGTTTCTTTATGGGCGACCATGTCAGAGGCCTTTGAGTTGGGATCAACTTGAGGATAGGGTCTTGGTGGGACCGGAAGTGATCCAAGAAATGGAATATTAAATGAAAACTATAAGACAAAGGATCAAGGAAGCGCAGGATCAAAAGAAGAGTTATGTCAATGCATGTCGTGTCGACCGTAGTTACAATGTGGCGATCGAGTATATTTGCGGCTGAAACCTTGTAGGAGTTCAATCATGTTTGGAAAGTGGATAAACTATCTCCTAGGTTCATAGGATGCTACGAGATTGTGGAAAAGAGAGGCCCGTGGCCTATTGACTAGCCTTGCCTGATTCTTGAGGTGTATGCATGATGTCTTTCACATCTCTATTTGAGACATTATGATTAGTGATCCTACACATTTTTGACTTGAGCACCTTGTGGGTGTCGGATGAAGGTGCTCTCATGGATGAGCTGATCCACATCCTCGATCATCACATTCAACAACTATAGTGTTTAACAATAGATGAGGTCAAGGTCCAGTGGGACAACTATAGTCTGCACTCAGCGACCTCGGAGGACGCATATGTTATGCGCCCACAATTTTCATTTTTGTTGGATAGATAGACTTATGATACCATGATACACATTATTTTGGCACCTATATACTGTGAAACTTCGGGACGAATTTTATACCAAGAGGGGGTGTATGTAACATCCCTCTCTTGCGCCCATTGAGCAAACTTATTCTTTGAGGACACTTGCTTGCAAGTGATCCGGATTATTATACCATTGACTGTTGATTATTATTATGAAGAACTATGGATGTGATTATATGTTATCTTGTTGTATTGACTTAGACAGGTGCTATTGACTCGGTTCTTCTGAGTGTGAAAGATTTAGACCTCGAGGATGTTGAGGCATCGATGAAACCCTTGGACTCTGGATCGAGTCAGGGTGTGGACTATTGGGGTTTGATTGTTCTATATATATGACATATTTGCATCTCATTAGATGTTATGATTATGAATTTTGTTCTCACATTATTTTTTGATGATGCAGGTTCTCGATAGCTTGCCGACCAGACTCACATGTGGAGTAGAGGGGTCATGCAAGATAACCAGAGATGTCGAGGGAGAGGTGTGGACAACAACCTTGCCACAACCTACTAGCACTCCCGTCGTGGCTTGAAATGTAGGTTAACGACTACCTAGTTCAAGAATACCCACGATGTCGTGAGGGCAGACTGCGATTGTCGATCACGATGATTCTAAGGGGTGCACAATAAGGCAGGGGACTTATTCCTTAGAGGCCCTTAGTCTCCCACAAGATCAACTGGCAGAGTATTGACTCCAGGGTTTTTGATTTCTACCAAGTCATTCAATAGGCGAGTAGCAACCTTGGAGTATGGAGTGTGTCCTAAAGGATACGTCACGCAAGAAAAATGGAAAGATGTGAGTGGCACCTTTGGAGCATGTAGTGTGTCCTAAAGGGCACGTCGCACAAAGGAAACATAATGAGGCGAGTGGCACCCTTGAAGCACCTAGTGCGTTCGGAAGGGAACGTCGCGTTGTTAAATAATAAATGAATAAAACTATGGCCTTAGAATGAATAATGTGATGAGAAAGATTTAAAACAATTTCTCTAATAAAATGTCGCCCAGCCTAGGAAAATAAAGTCTAGGTCTAAGTGATACTTGTGATAAAAATAAAAATATATATTTATATAAAAACTGAAATAAAAATAAATAAATAAGAATGATAGTCATCATTAATCATGCGATGAGAAGGGGGTAAGCAATTCAATTAAATTATAAAAATCTTTTGGGGGATAAAATTTAAAAAAGGGGAAAAAGGGGAAATAATTGTTTTGTTACATATGCTAATTAAAAAATTATCAATTAAAAGGGAAAAGGGAAAAAAGGTAATTTTCTACACATGCCAATTTGAGTTTTAAATGAAAAGGGAAAGAGGAAAATTTAAAAGAATTAGGAAACTAGGAAAAAGCGGGAAACATAAAAATAAAGGGGAAACACAAGGAAAAAACAAAAAGACTAACTTAGTAAGGTATATAGCATTTAAGAACTTTCTAAATTAAACTCAACTAGTAAATTAGTAAGGGGGTAAGTC
>JASDQU010713119.1:13726-23774 GCA_032191745.1 Picea mariana
AAATTCTAGGAATGCTTTTAGGTGGGTGAGGGAAATAGGAGTAATTAATTAATTAATGAAATTAATTTATGGTGCAATGAAGGGGATGGGTGACACATGTACGGGGAGGATTGTTATGAATTAAATTCTTGAACAATAAATTAAATGGGATTTTAGGAATGTAAATGACTTAGAAACTCTATATAAAGGAGGGAGGAGGAGGAGGATGATGGATCTCTTATGTTATGTGTAACGTTACACTACAGAATTTTAGACTTGAATGACTTAGCTTGTGGGAGTTGGGATACCCATCGTAGTGAGTAGTAGCTCGGCCTTGTGAGGTGATCTAGGAGCTACTTGATCTTTGGTTCAGTGTGTGTGGCCGCTTTGCGGCTTGGGGGGCTAAGGAGGGAGAAGAGTACCCCTAGCGTTGGCTGGGAGGAACCGGTGAAGTCTCATCGGTCGGCAAGCAAGAGCTACATGGAGCACGAAAGACAATGAATCAGAGTGGACGACTTGGGATACGGTACACATGATCTTATTCTTCATGGTATATTGGCATTTACTTTATGCTTTCATTTCTGTACTTTTAATTGTGTAAGTAAGGTGTTGACTTAGTGTTTTATTGAGAACTTAATTTCCCCATATCCTTAATCTTGTTGCTTGACTTCATTCCCTTGGCATTCGATCCTTGATGTTGTGACTGTCCTTTTGGTTTTAATTGATTTTTTTGAAGAGTTTATGCCTAGTCTTCGTCCTCATCCCTAGCTCGTCAGTCCACGCCTGAGTAGTCGGCTAGGAGCCGAATCAACGGTTGTCACTTCATTGCACAATGACCTATATACTCTAATGCCCTTCTTTTCTATGTGTGGATGACGAGGGAAGGATGTATTTTCCCAGTCGTCTAGCCATGTTGATTGTTCTTGGTTGATTGATTGTCTTGTGCTTTCTTGCGATTGAATACCTCTCTGTATTGTTCATTTTTTTCACTGCAAGTATTCAACCACAAAATATTTTTCTCTACAATTGTTTACAGTTTGATGGTGAATATCTTTGCATCTTTAATCCATAGTTTACCCTGTGATTTATTAATTCTCGTGGCAATTTACTTTAAGTTTTCGATGCACTAAAGCTCATAATTTTTCCTCTGCGTTTTATTAGATCTAATGAAAAAATCCTTTGTGAATCAACACTTTTCTTTGCTCTACATTTTCATTACTTTTGGCAAATGGAAGTCTTCCTCTTCCATTATTCATTAAAGGCGAATCAACTTTGTGTTTATGCCTCTGGCCTGCGAATTCCTCCTAGCTATTTACAACATTCAATTCATTTTTTTTGTATGCGTTATACCCATCTATTGGATGCTACTGAACCCATTTTACTATGTTTTAATTTTACATTTATGGCGATTTCACCCTACGTGTCACTCACAGTTGCCAAAATTATTATTATTATTTATTTATTTATTTATTTTGGTCATTAAAGGTCTGACAGCATAAATTCCTAGCAATTTAGTGACAACCCCTTTTTATTATTTGTATTGAGGGATAACAGTGCTACCTGATGCATTCCATGGTAGTGATTTGTTACATTAACTGGGTAGCGAATTGGTTAGTGTTTAAACTAGGTAGCGATTTTGTTAGCATTTAAACTGGGTAGCGAAATTTTTACTCAGAACTACCCACTGCAATTTTATTATATTAATTGAATAAAAGTGATATGGTAGTTGCATTATGGTCGTGTAATGACAACATTTTAGCATGCAAGGTGTGACTGCAAACTTAAAATACTCAAAGATATACCTACTGCATTTAATACTTTTATTTTCTCTGTGTGCTACTTATATATATTCACCGATTATCTTTGACAGTGATGTGTCAATTTGTTATTACCAAATCGTTTTTTTTTCATCTTGTTTTTACTAATTTGTTTTTACCTAGAGATTGATTGAGTCCTTACCTTAAGTTGACTGCGTTTTACCCAGCATACCCACATCTATTTTCATGGCACAGTACATAATCTTCACACTATGATTTCCATTGAAATTACTCAACGTTATCCTATTCTTTTTTTTTATTACACATCCATATCTTATTTACCCAGCGATATGTTGAGAATATCTACATTAAATTTTTTGGCCATCACTCCATAAACTTGGAAGGATCTTTTCACGAACTGGAGGCTCTGTCACTGTAATTACAGGACCTCATTCATGACTTTTAAAGGTTCCAGGTAATTCATGGATGCCAAAATAGAGGTGTCGGTTTCTGATTAACATCGGTTGTCAGTTCTGATTTTTTTGGATATAAAAGCATGGACTCGATCTACCAATAGCACCCGTTTGGCCTCAAAATTTTATTGAACAAGATGTGAAATGTAATCTGTTGATATTTGTTATAAATATAAGAGTAATTTTCGTTTCTAGAAAAAGACTGTGTAGTTTGGATGGCGAATTTAATAGTAATCTTTTATGTTTAATAGACAGAAATTTTATGTACACTTATATGTGTGACAACGACCTGCCCAAAGATTTATCAAAATCTTACCTTAAATTTATAAATAGACCTTAATAGACATCGATGTTAGGCAGGAAATTATTATTACCGTGATAGCCAAATATATAAAAAATTGGAAGTTGGAACCTCGACAAATGTGCTACCACCCTAATTATTGTTATTTAATTTGCTCCTTCAACTCCATAGGTCTGCTACATATGTCAATATATCAGTGGTAACATAAAGTAATGGAAAACTATTTGCATGTGTAAAACCTTAGTAAAACAATATAAGTTGATAAAAATATTAACTAATAAGCAACTTGAAAATTAAAATTTACTCTAATTTTCAAGTATTTGAGAGTACGTAGAAAACCATGAAACTCATGGCCAAAGAGTTGATTAAATACCAGGATAATGTTGTTAAGTACTCCATTAATTAGAGTAAGTGGAATTTTAGATAATAAGGAAAGTGATATATTATTACAATGATTATCATTATTACAATGATATATGTTAGGCAGGCGATATGTTATTACAATGAATTGAAGGACTATTGACAACAACTTTTACGTAATCTGTGGCTGTGATTGAATTTTTATTTGACAATGATTTTATATATTAAATGACAACAATATCTTGCCAAATATACTATATAATGTATTTGATAGACCATAATATAATCTAGAAAGCCTTTATTAATAGATAGCAATACCTGTTAGACAGATATCAATGCTAGACGACTATCTATTAATAGACAAATATTTTACAGTTAGACTGTGTTACCATTTTTAGACATAAATCCTTAGACAACCATGTGCATTGTTCACAACAAAATTTTATGGACAACGATATTAATGTTAGATAATGTTTCCTTGTGGATACCAAAAGAGAATAATCCTTAGATGGCTAATCGTGTCCTTTAATTGATGTAGGTTTGCCTGGGATTTTTTGTGCCTCATTTACTATCTCTCCTATCGCCTTGTGAAGGAATGAATCCAGTTGACGGGATCATGGCGCTCCCTATTGGATAGCGGCGAATGATAACTTGGTCAGAGTCAGGTGTCCCGTTGTGGTTGTTGTTGATCATTGTAAGTTGTTGTTAGCACTTGGGTTGTAACGCCTTCATGCATTTGGTTTGTGCACCATTGAGGTTCTATTTATTGGTCATCAAGACCATTGTGTTAGGAATGTGGATGTTGTCCCTTAGCTTGTAGGCATCATCGTGTTTGTGTCGGGTGGGTAGTCGTTTCTGTCTATCCTTGATTTCTGCATGTGTCACCGAGTTGCTCGATGTGTTAATGTTAAGTCGTTGTTGTCTATTGCCAGATCTGCTTGTGTGGTGTTTGTTGTCAGTTGTGTGGTTCAACTGTTGTCGTCATTACCTTCCTTCCAAAAAACAAAAACAAAAAAATTGCACTTTCTTCTTCACTGGTAGTAGTAACATTTGGGGTCGTTACAGACATCCCTGGTTTTTTTCATATAAGGATACTTTGCACTCTGTTTGTCTTTTCTTCCATACCTTTTTGATTAATAGGAATATTTATCCTTTTATCATATTTTGGAAATCTACATTCACTGGTTTTGTGACCATAGTTGTTGCATTTTTGGAATTCACTATTGACACTTTGTAAAGGAGAAAATGAATTATAGTTTCTCTTCTCTGCATTGCACTCAATTTTTTTATATCTTTAGTTATTTCTATAATCGTGTTGTCCATAAGCTTTGTAGTGTACTGCCTTATGTCCAAAATTATTGCAAGAGAACAATATCCAATAGATAGATAATTAGGGGGATTCCTTCTGATGATTGTATTTATCTTGTCATTTTTTACTCTAGTATGGAGTATTGATTTTTGTTTATGTGTAACAATTTTCAATGGCATCATTTTTGCCTGGTTATCCTCCCTTTTTAATGAATTCTTTAAAGTATCTGCATAAATTATTTGTTTCTTGATATATCCTTGTAATGTAAGAGTTGCGTCTTGAGTGTATCCCAACCCAGTATTGTTGTTTCGTGACCTTTGACTACTGAGAATTACACCCAATATTTTTGAACTATTTTCAAATTGTGATCCCTTCTTTTCTTTCTCAATTTCACTTTTTAGCAGCTTAATCTCAGCTTCTAGTTTCTCACGTACTTGTTTATTATAATTTAGTTGTTGTAAAATGACTTCTCCAATTTTATTAGTTTCCAGGAGTTGGGACTTTAAATCACTAATGATTTGTTCTGATTCTTTCATAGTTTTGGAAACTTCCCTCTCTCTTGATTTAGTAGCTTATTTAATTTCTAGAAGCTCTTCCCTTGGTACCCTATTTTTTTTTTTGCCTTTTTCTTAGTTCTTCAATCACACTAAGTATTTCTTCTTCTAAGTTTACTTCTTCTTCATCTTACAAATGGCTATCATCTTGCGTTTTTATCCCCATAAATAGAAGCTCTGGTTCATCTTTTCATTTTCTTTTGATGAGTTATTGTCTTCTTGTGTAAAGAACATTTTCTTTTTCTTGTAGAACTTCTTTTTATTATCAGTTTGAGTTTTCTTCTGATCACTTTCCTCCTACTTAGGATAAGGACACTTATTGGCAAAGTGTCCAATTTTTCCATAGTTAAAAAATATTAGAGGAATCTTCCCTTTGTATTTCCCTGTCCCTTTCTTGAGTTTCTTTATGAAGTTTGCAGTTTCTTCATCAAATATATCTGAGAAATCATCTTTGGTCTTTTGCTCGTGCCTCACTTTAGATGACTTAAATGTTGTTTCCTCTTTTGATGATTTATCATTCCCTGTTCTCATTTCATACGCTGTAAAAATTCCATGGAGTTGATCAACTGTGATTGTGTCAAGATCAGACCTATCTTCAATTGAAGAGATCTCGGCATCATATCTCATAGGTAATGACTTTAGTATTTTTTTCACAATAGGTTTATCTTCAAGTTCTTCTCTCATTTCTTTGATTGAATTGACCACTTCATCTACTCTATGAGAGTATTCAACAATGTTTTCTTCTTATTTCATTTTCAGATTTTCAAACTGAGCTCTATAGGTCTGTAGTTTAGCTTCCTTTATGTTTTCATCTCCTTCATGTAAAACCTCCAACTTGTCCCAGATTTATTTGGCTGATTTACAATGCATAACCTTCACACATATGGAATTAGTCAGCCCTCCTAGAATTCCATTAACTTCTCTTGAGTTGTCATTATAGATTTTCTTTCCTGCAATGTCTTTGGGTGGAACAATTGGTACAGTGTAACCATCTACAATAGATTTCCAGATATCAAAACCAAGAGCCAACATGAATTTTTTCATTCTTACCTTCCATAGAGAATAACCTCCCACATTGAATAATGGTGCTTTGTTGTTAGACATTCCCTCTTTTTGATCTATCTTCAGGATCTACCTCTCAGTTGTTAGAATGCTCTGAAGGAACCTTCTCTAATACTAATTGTTGGAATACTGAGAGGGGCGGTGAATCAATATTACCCTTTTTAAACAATTAGCTGTCACTTTTTATATTTTATTAATTATCACAATGAATCAACAATGAATTGTATGTAAAATAGATTTTATAAATATGTTTAACAACAATTACATGTTTTATAAAGAATAGTGAAGGACACCAATCCTCTTTAGAGAACCAACTCTAGGAGGCACAAATCCCCTTCTTCAGGGCACCAACCCTAGGAAGCACCAACTCCCTTGTATCTCTATGATTTCTCCCTACCGTTGATATGGCGATTGCGCATCCGACAGTCAGGAATTAATTTGACTTAATATGTTGTTTTGTTGGATCAACCACAGTCGTCGATATTTGAGTTTATGAGATCTGAGGATCTAGACTAATTACGGAATTGTAATTAGCGAGTTGTTTAATTCTTCTTTCTCTCTCTACAATTCATCCCTACCATTGATCTGTCTTGCATATCCGATGGTCACAACTTGATATGGTCATTGACCAATCCTCCAATGGACCTTAAACTAATGTATGTTATATGAGATGGTCAACACCGTCAATTTTCTTGATTAGAAGACTACTGAGGCTTCTCACCTTTTCATGTGCATTGATCGACTTCTCAATATATCCATCGATCCCGACGACACTTCTGCAATGCACTCTTCCTTCTGAGATTTGATCTTCATTCGATTTTGTACTATGCTTTCCTTTCTGAGCTTCATATGAATCATCGACTGTTGACATAAATGACAATACATTGATAACAATATGTCCAACAGAGTATATCAGACCAAGTGTTTCACATTGGGGAGCACCAATTTTAATCATTAAGAAGAAAGATTGGGTTTTGAGATTGTGTATTCACTATCAACAACTGAATAAAATGATGATTAAGAATAAGTATCCCTTACCTAGGATTAATGACCTATTTGATCAAGTGGTAGGAGAAAAGAGATTTTCTAAGATGAATTTAACATTGAGATATCACCAAGTCAGAATAAAGGATGAAGAAATAAATAAAACAACTTTTAGAACACATTACAGATTTTATGAGTTTGTCGTAATCCCATTCGGGATTATTAATGCACCAACAACCTTTATGTGCTTGATGAATAGTATATTCAACCAATATCTAGATAAATTTGTGTTGGTTTTTATTGATAATATTTTACTTTACTCAAAAATAGAAGAAGAACATGAAGAACATCTGCAAATAGTATTGCAGACTTTAAGGGAACATAAACTGTATGTTAAGTTTGATAAGTGTGACTTCTACCAAAGAAAGATACAGTACTTAGGACACATAATATCCAAAGATGGTATTGCATTTGATCCAGAAAAGATAAAATCCATTATGGAATGGCCTATCCCTAAGGATGTTGCAGACATCAGATCCTTTATGGGAATTACCGATTATTACTAGAAATTTATTGAAGGTTTTTCTAAGATCGCGTATTCGATTACATCACTAAAGAAAAAGGGAATAAGATTTACTTGGTCACAAAAGTGTCAAGACAAATTTGATCAATTCAAAAGACTGTTAACTACAACACCTATCCCAAAGGTAGTGGATCCCGATAAATATTTTACAGTTTGTGTGGATGCAAGCAAAGAGGGATTAGGTGGTGTAATGACACAAGACAGACACGTCATCTTTTATGAATCTCGTAAGCTGAAAGAACATGAAAGAAATTATGTTACTCACGGTTTAGAACTAGTAGACATAATTCATGCATTAAAAATGTGGTGACATTATTTGATGGGAAGGAAATTTATGTTATTAACCGACAACAGTGGTGTAAACTATTTGTTCAGTCAACCAAATCTCAACGCAAGGAAAGAAAGATGGTTGGCCTTTTTAAGAGAATTTGATTTCAAGGTACAAGACATCAAAGGTAACGGAAACAAAGTTGTAGATTCACTAAGTTGGACAACTAACGTACTCTATGAAGTAAGTATCATCAAAGAAGAAAACAATATTGAACAAAAAATAAAATCAGCAAGCAGTAATGATGAAAATTACATTAAAACAAAAACATAATTGCAAAGAAATGTAGAAAAACTGAACATAACATATATGAGTTTAGATAAAAATGAACTGTTAATGTTCAAAAACTGGCTTTATGTACCTGATTCTGTTGATTTAAAGACAACAATTCTTGACGAACTACACAAAAATCTGTATTCTTGTTACCCACAATACCAAAAAACGATAATATCCTTAAGAAAATTGTTTTATTGGCCTACCATGAAGAATGAAATAGCTGAATATTTGTTTAAATGCTTTGATTGTCAACATGTAAAGGTTGAACATCAGCATCCAACAGGTCTATTACAACCTCTTCCTATACGAGAATGGAAATGGGAGATTATCTCAATGGAATTTATCACAGGTTTTCCTAAGACTCAAAGACAAAATGACTCGATTATGGTAGTGATTGATAAAATAAGAAAATATGCACATTATATACCTGTGAAATCTACCTATAAAACAATTAATATCGCTGAATTTTTTAAGAAAGAAATATTTAGATTGCATGGAATTCCTAAGATGGTGATTGCCGATAGAGATGCCAAATTTACATCAAATTTTTGGAAGGAATTGTTTGCAGGATTGGATACTAACCTGAATTTCAGCACAAGCTACCATCCAAAAACGGATGGAAAAACAAAATGAACAAACTAGATTATCGAAGATATGTTGCAAATGTACGTAAGGAGAAAACCAACTAGGTGGGAGGAGTACCTCCACTTAGTTGAATTTTCTTACAACAATGGTTATCAGACATCAGCTAAGATGAGTCCCTTCAAAGAATTATATGGAAGGAATTGTACAACCCTAATTAGATGGGACAATCCAGTTAACAAGATTATGGTAGGACCATAAATGATCTGGGAAATGGAGAGAATGGTAAAAAGAGCACATCAAAACTAAAAAGAGGCCCAAGACTGAAAAAAAAGATATGCAAATTTAAAAAGAAGACATCAAGAATTTCAAATTGGGGACCATGTATATCTAAAAGTCAAAGAAAGAATTAGTTCTCTAAATCTAGGAAGTTGTTCAAAGTTGACACCAAGGTTTTGTGTCCCCTTCTATATTTTAACTCAAATCAGAATTGTGGCGTATCAACTAGAAATTCCTGCAAATTTAAAAGTTCATAATGTTTTTCATGTTTCATTACTAAAAAGGTATATTCATGATCCTACTCACATCATTGATTGGAACATGGTGTAGGTGGAACCAAAAGGCAAGTTCCAAGAATAACCTCTGTGCATTTTGGACAGGAAAGAAACAATACTACGGAACAGAGCCATTGCGCACGTAAAAGTGCAATGGAAACACTTCAGTCCTGAGGAGGCCACTTGGGATTTGGAAGAACATATGTTGAAATCTTATCCAACCCTATTCCAAGAGAGGAATGAACAATGAGGATAGTTTTGTACTTTAGGGGGAGAGGATGTAATATCCTCAAATTTTAGAAAATTAAATTCTATGTTGAATTTTGAAATAAATTTTCGTTTTTGGAAAATTCATATTTTGAAATTATTTGCCATTTATGGAAAATCCAAATTTGGAATTTTGGATTATGTAATTATTTATTTGATGACTGCTGGGAAAATATTTGACTTTCCCAACTGTCCTCTTTTATTGGACACATGTATGAGACAAAATTTTAATAAATTTAATGCTCGAAGACAAATGAAACAACCAGGTTAAAAATAGCTAACCATGACTCCATGAGTGGGGAATAGGTTTGAGTTACCTCAGGACTGATTTTTACAAGTGGAAAAAATTGAATTTGACCACTAGTAGCCCCTAAAAATCAGGGATTTGTAATGTTGCGAATTTCCTCAAGGAGAGAAAGGAATGAAATACCTCAACACAAGAATATATATAATATGTGTAGGAGGCAGGACGTTTCTTAGTATGTTGGGGAATTGAGAATTGGCTGTTGTTATGAGAAATTATAGTGTGAGGCAAGACATATTCTGATCTATTGTTGGTGACTATAGTTGAGAATGATAATTCAATTTCTCCCTTATGGACTCATGGTCAGGCTAGGGGGTGATTACGACAAGTGAATGTGACTGTTCTATTCCACCCAACCGTAGAATAGAACAGTCA
>JASDQU010713119.1:25666-48929 GCA_032191745.1 Picea mariana
TTGCAATACTTGAAACTTGTTTAAATGATTTCAGTAACATGTATGTTCATTTAAGAATAAAGCACAAATGATCAGTACAACCAAGAAACCCTAGTTCAAAATTTATTACAGTGGAGTATCATAGGGTAAGGACCCCTGTACCACTTGTATACAGAACCTGAGAATTTTTGCACAAAATGCCAAGATCGAAACTCGAATACCTTTTTCGAGCAAGGCGGCCTCCTTGATTCATTTTTGTTCAAACTGATTAAACCTGCAGAGATAAAAGGGATAGGGTTTAGAAAACTATATTATCCTTAAAGAAAATGGTTGAAAATAAATTGATTAATTAACCAGGATGAAAGAGTACTTATCTCAAACTCGGTAAAGGACCCAGTCACCACTGGAACTGGTGCGAAAATCCACCCACGACCAAAGGGGGAAGGTGGATCCTTAATCCAGCTAATGGGTACCCTCGCAAAAAGAAACTAGGGCCCTACAATTAATTGATGAAATATGAGTTAAATGTCTTTTATAAAGTATAGAAGGAAAGCTACAATTATAATAACAAGGATTTAAAATATGCAAGACTATAACTATGACAAAAATAAAGAAATTATACAAATTATGAGTCATACGGTAAATTATATGAATTACATGTTGCATAGTGTTTAATAATTAAATAAAAACATAGTTTTTGAACCTCATAGAGGGTAAGGCGATGCCTTGGCCTAACCAATTTGTTTAAATGATAATTTCCACAAACAAAGGATATTACGGTTCCTAGTATATATATATATATACAGAGCAAAGGTTTAGGATTTTACACTACTGTGTAAGAACATGGAACACGAAGGGTTGAGACGAAACCTTATAAGATTAGTTAGAAATTTTTCTTATGGTGAGTAACCTTTTTCCAACATAGAGAATACATTTTTGAGCATACAGACAGTAAAAATCAGAGTTCTCTATCGCATGAGAGAGTTCTCTATCACACCTCTCTATGTAAACTGGTATAAATATTTTTAACGATTTAACCATAGAGATATTTTACGAATAGAGGGTTCAGGGTTAAGTTTTATTTATGAAATATTTTGATCCTAAACGAGGCTCAAAAAGCAGTGTACATGGCTCACCCAAGATTCACGAAGATGAGGGAAGACCTTAAGCCCTTATTCTTATAGAAAGGAATGAAGGCAAACATAGTCAACTACGTGGCCAAATGTCTAGAATTTTAGTAGGTGAAAGTTGAGCATAGACATCTGGCAGGATTACTATAGCCACACGCTATTCCGGAATCAAAATGGGAGTTCATTTCAATGGATTTCATTGTTGGATTTCCATTGACGACAATGAGACACGACTAAATTGTTGTTGTATTGGACACTCTGATGAAGAGTTCTCATTTTATTCATGTGTGTACGACGTATTAGGCACCTGAAATAGATAGAGTTTTCATCGATGAGATTGTGAGCCTGCATGGCGTTCTTAAGAGAATTATATATGATTGAGGATCCATGTTTACTGGACGATTTTTTACTAGTTTCTAAGAGGCCTTGGGAACCCAACTTAACTTTAGTACGACATATCACCTGGAGAAAGATGGAAAAACCAAACAAAAAAATGAAATCTTGGAGGACATGTTGCATATGTACATTATGGACCAACATAAGCATTTGGAAGAATTCTTTCCACTGGTATAATTTGCATATAAAAACAGGTATCAAAGCACCATGAAGATTTCACCTTTCGAGTTTCTTTACAGGAGACCATGTCAAACGCCTTTGAGTTGGGATTGGCTTGAGGATAGGGTCCTGGTGGGACCGGAAGTGATCCAAGAAATGGAATATCAAATGAAAACAATAAGACAAAGGATCAAGGAAGCGCATGATCTATAGAAGAGTTATGTCAATGTGCATCGTGTCGATCATAGTTATGAAGTTGGCGATCGAGTCTTCTTGTCTGTGAAACAACATAAGAGTTCTATCAAGTTTGGAAAGGGTGTTAAACTCTCTCCTAGGTTCGTGGGACCTTTCAAGATTATGGAAAAGAAGGGGCTCATGGACTATAGACCAGCCTTGTATGGCTATTTTTGGCGTATGCACAATGTTTTTCATGTATATGTTATGAGACAGTATATTAGTGATTCTACACATGTTATTGACATGAGTTCCTTGTAGGTATATGATGAGGGCGCACTCATGGTGGAGCCAATCCGCATCCTATACCATCTCATTCAACAACTACGACATGGAAATATAGATCAAGTCAAGGTCCAGTGGGACAACTATAGTCCGCACTCAGTGACCT
Organism: Picea mariana; assembly: GCA_032191745.1. NCBI lineage: Eukaryota > Viridiplantae > Streptophyta > Pinopsida > Pinales > Pinaceae > Picea > Picea mariana. Next base: position 27,956 of record JASDQU010713119.1, read on the forward strand.
GGGAGGACGCATATGTTATGTGCCAACAATTTCCATTTTTGTTTGATATATAGACTTATGTTACTGTGATACACTTTATCTCGACACTTATATACTGTGAAAATTCAAAACAAAGTTTAAACCAAGAAGGGGTGTATGTAACATCCCGCTCTTGCGCGTACTGAGCAAACATATTCTTTGAGGACACTTGCTTGCAAGTGATCTGAGTTATTATATTTATTGGTCGTTTTGATTATGATTATGAGATATTATGTATTTGATGATATTTTATTGGTTGTATTTACATAGATAGGTGCTATTGACTGGGTTGTCTTAAGTGTGTAGGAATTTGGACCTCGAGGATGCAGAGGCATTGATGAAACCCCTTGGACTCCAGATAGAGTCAAGGAGTGGACTATTGGGTTTGAATGTTGTTGATGTGACATATGTACATGTGATTAGATGTTATGATGATTGATTATTTTCACTAACATGATTTTCTGATGGATGCAGGCTGATGATAGCTTGCCAACCATACTCACATAGGGAGTAGAGGGGTCACGCACGAGAACCATATACATTGAGGGAGAGGTGTGGAAGCATCCCTGCCATAACCTACTAGCACTCCCACTGTTGCTCGAACTATAGGTTAATGATTACCTAGTTAGAGAATACCTGTGATGTCGTCAGGGCAGACTGTGATAGCTGCTCACGATGATTCTAAGGGACACGCAATAAGGCAAGGGCCTTATTCCTTAGAGGCCATTAGTCTCCCACCAGATCACCTGTCAGAGTATTGACTCCAGTTGTTTGATGTCTACCAAATTCAGTCAAGAGACGAGTGGCACCCTTGGAGAACATAGTGCGTCTTGAAGGGCACACTATGTAAAGAAAATGGAAAGAGGCTAGTGGCACCCTTGGAGCATGTAGTGAATATTCAAGGGAACATCGCATAAATAAAATAGAAAGAGGCAAGTGGCACCCTTGGAGCACGTAGTGCATCTTGAAGGGAACGTCGGTATTTTAACTAGTAAGTGAATAAACCTAGTTGATGCAGGAGCATCGCTGGAAAGTGCACAGAGGCAGGACCACTCAGCACATGGGAGTTCTTCTACAACTTCAATGTTGGTAGTTGCAAACAATTTTCAAGCATGCCTTAACTCAGCACTGTAAGTTACCTTTGGAGGCACGCTTGAACTAGTGCCAAACTTTACCCCTTGAGGCACCTTTCTGAAAATCACAAGCAGAGCAGGAGTTTCCACTACGGCTCTAGAATGCGACTAGTCTAAGTTATCCAATATATTAAGTCTTAGAGTAGATGAGTAGGCAGGGGAAACCCTAGAAATCCCTTTGAGTTAAATAGAGTTTTTGTATGTTCAGATAGGGAGAGCTACAATACAGAGGGAGAGTAGTCATGGTAGAACTGCAAGTTAGGAAAAAACCTCAACTTTTCAAAGCTATTGTAATTTGGATATGTTTTTAGCCATTTTGGCACTTGTGAATATAACAGAAGAAAAATTGACCCAGATGCATGGTCTGTGAACTGTGTTTGCATTTTTCTGTTTTTTCTATTTTTATGAGCAAGTGAATGAATCTCATTATGAATGAATGGAACTGTGAATAGTAGTTTTTTAGTTTCAATTGTTTTTCTTCATTTGAAGCTCTGTAAGGTGTGTATGGAGCCAGGGAGAAATGCCAGGAAAGCAGGAGGAATTTATCTATGAGAAATCCCTTGGATATGAGTTATCTAAATCCCTCAAATGCAAGGAGTGTGCGAGAAGTCTAGGCTTGCACAAGGAAAATATCAGGAGGAATAACACTTCAGATAAGTGTTATAGAGATCCAAGGAACCCATTTCCCAGGAGAAGGAAAAGATCGAGTCTTCGAGACTTAGAAAATCTTCTAAGACTGAGAGAGTAAAAAAGCTAAGGAGAAGGAGTGTTGTCAACCGTAAGATCATGGTGGGAACTCAGTGATCGTCAGATTCGATACAAGTGCACAATTTTTAACGTTGTGTATGCCTAGGAGGGAGAATTTTGAAGATATTAACAGACAGTGGAGAGCCCTTGAGGAGGAACGTCGAATCCCCGTAGATTGTTGGATCAAGTGGAGCTGCGAGAAGTTTAACGATGAGGATTTTTCAACTCCTAAAGCTCATGTGGGATAACAGTTGTCGAACCTAGATAGATCTGGACCATTGGTCCACCTCGCGATTTCAGGTATCGTAGGTTGGGAGGATAGAGGTCCTTGACTCCCAAAAACCTGAATCGTGAAATAGTGATTCGAGAGGAGAGGATATGCACCGTAGATCTTAAGGGGCATTGTGATCCATTTATCAAACACCTCAATATTTATTCATTTTGGCAACTCGGATCACAAAGGACTAGCAACCGGGACTCTCAACCAGCAAAACCCCGACAATATTAGAGTCGTCGGATATTTGGAGGCTTAGGGCCGTCGATCTGCAACGTGGGAGTATTTCGGCATTTCGATGACTAGGAGAAGGAGTGAACAAAATTCTTGAAGTGCGAAGTCACAAAATGCGAAACGCCGAATCTATCGTAGTCGTCGATTGAAGGGAGATCTGGACTGTAGATCCCAGATCATCACAATTTTGGGTTTTGTGACTTGGAGGAGCTAGAAGTGCTTCGTGGCAGAGTTGGTGGTCACAGGTGTGTGGTCATGTGAGCTCAGGAAAGGGAGGAGCTAACCTCTGTTATCCCTCATCGACATTTTGGGACTCAAAGGGGTCTGCACTGGGGAACCATTGCATCGGAAACCCTGTGCTCATACCTATGGTCACATGGAGTTTGGGGCTTATTCCTAGTGCTGGTTTGCACAGGAAAAACATAGACAAGGGTGTGTGGACTTGGTGTTAGAGGTTTCAGCTCGGAACCAGGAGATCCATTCCAATTCCAGAACCAAAGATCCTGATTGGGAGGTTGCATAGCCCTTAGGAGGGATAGGGGGTCTGCATCAGGTGGTATCGGAGCTTAAATTATTCTTTTGTAGACTTCAGGAAAGATAAAAAGAGAAAATGAGGAGTCAAATAACTTGAAGTTGTACTTTGTGTGTGAAAAGAAGTCAACACAATTTCACCAAGGAGACGAGGCGAGGTACCTTTAGCCAATTGTGTTGTAGAGAGGGAGATGTGAGAGCTTCGTGCCATATTGGAAATGATAGAAGAAGTGCAGAGAAGAGCACCTGATGTTGGAGACATAAGTGATGCATAAAGTGAAGAGTTTGAGGTTGAAGAAGCTGCAGGAGAGGATGTTACAAAAGAATGTTTGTTGAGAGAAATTGCTAGGTTGGGAGGAATAGCTAAGATAGACGTTCCCATGTATGAGGGAAATCTAGATGCTGAAGAAATGTTGCATTAGATAAGATCCATGGACAAACACTTAGACTATGAATATTTTGATGAGGAGAAGAAGGTGAAACAAGCGGTCACCAGTCTAAAAAGGCATGCAACACTGTGGTGGGATGAACTACAGGCTGAGAGGAGAAGTAAAGGAAAGCAGAGGATAAAGAGTTGGGACATAATGGTAGCCAAGATGAAGGCTAAGTTCATACCCACGGACTACTAGATCAACCTGTTCAAGAAGATACAGAACCTAAGACAGAAAGGGATGACATTTAAGGAGTACACCGAGGAGTTATACCAGCTGAACATCAAAACTAGAAAAAGGGAGAGAGATGAAGAAAAAGTTTCCATATATATAAATGGCTTGAGATATGAAATCTAGGACGAGCTCAACATGATGACAGTTAGTATTGTGTAGGATGCTTATCCATTTTCATTGAAGGCAGAGGAGAATCTAACCTGAAAACAAAGCCAGTGAGGAAGAGGTAAAATCTCGGTCCCAAGCAAAGGCAAGGGGTTTAACCATGACAAAACACATTAGTCTAAGGAAGAAGTGGAGAAACCAAACAATCACTCAGAATGAGGAGGAAGTTCCAGAGGGAGACAAGATGGTGGAATAAACTCTTCTAGAGGAAGAGGAAGAGGAGGAGTAAGATGCTATGCCTGTGGAAAAACAGGACACATGTCTTGGGAATGCTCCAAGAAGAAGAAGGAATGAGGAGAAGCTCACATTTCAGAAGCACAATGAAGAGGTGTTGAAGCAAAAGGAGTAGAGGATGGAGCATCCCAGATGTTGAGAAAAATTCTCTTAAAACCAGAGGCAGAGGTTGAAAAGCCAGTGCAAAGGAACAATCTCTTTAGGATAGCTTGCAAAACTAAGGATAAAGTATGAAAGGTGATCATTGAGAGTGGGAGCACTGACAACCTAGTATCCACAAATATGGTGGAGAAATTGGAGCTGAAGACAACTCCACACCCAAAGCCATACAAAGTCTCATGGTTGCAAAAAGGACACCAGGTAACGATTACTAAACAATGTCTGGTTGAAATTAAGATAGGAGGTTATAAATATGAAATCTTGTGTGATGTAATTCCCATGGGCGTATGCCATATTCTATTGGGAATACCATGGAAGTTTCATAGGAATGTCATTCATGATGGGAGGAAAAACACATATACCTTGGAGAAGAATGGTAGGACACATATGTTTTTGCCAATGGAGGAGAAGAGAGTGAAAGAGGAATCCAACACAATAATACTTCTCATTAGTGGGAAGGAACTCCTGAAAGAAGTCAAGGAAGAATAGGATATGTAGTTTGTTGTGGTGAGAAATCCCAAATTTATCCTTACGAGTACATCGATGGATGATTTTCCTGAAGAAGTTCGGGAATTGCTAGATAATTTTGTTGATATAGTGGTGGATGAGTTGCCAAACTCATTGCCACCTGCCAGGAGTATCAGTCACCATATCGAATTGATACCAGGAGTGAGCCTTCCGAACAAAGCAACATATAGATTGACACCTCGAGAGAATAAGGAGGTGAAGAACCAAGTCGAAGAGTTGCTAGATAAGGGTTTGGTCAGAGAGAGCTAGAGTCTATGCGTAGTACCGACTATGTTGAGCCCAAAGAAAGATGGAGGATGCAGAATGTGAAAAGACTCAAGATCCATCGACAAGATCACCATCAGGTATAGATTCCCTTTACCGAGAATGGATGATTTAATGGATTGCTTAAGTGGAGCAAATTTATTTTCTAAGATAGATCTGAAAAGTGATATCACTAGATCAGGATGAGAGAAGGTGATGAATGTAAATAGCCTTTAAGACAAATGAAGGTCTGTATGAGTGGCTTGTTATGCCATTTGGCTTAATAAATGCCCCGAGAACTTTTATGAGGCTGATGAATGAAATTATGAAAGATTTCATTGGGAAATTTGTAGTTATATATCTAGACGATATACTGATCTTTAGCAAGATTAAATAAGAGCATTTGAGGCACCTAATGTTAGTAATGAGGAGGCTACAACATGAGAAGTTGTTTATAAATCTAAAGAAGTCCTCTTTTATGAAAACATAACTCATTTATTTGGGTTTTGTGATCTCTTCAAATGAACTGAAGATGGATCCAGAGAAGGTGAAAGCGATCAAAGAATGGCCGTCACCAAGGAGCATGTTCGAGGTAAGGAGCTTTCATAGATTAGCGAGTTTCTATAGGAAGTTCATTAGAGACTTCAGTGGGATTTGTGCACCAATGATGAATATCGTGAAGAAAAGGCACAAGTCATTCAAATGGACAGAGGAGGTCGAAAGGAGCTTCAATATACTAAAGGAGAAGATACCAGAACAACAAATTTTGGTCTTGCCGAATTTTGAAAAGACATTTCAGGTAAGATGTAATGCAAGTGGAGTCGTAATAAAACAATTCTGAGTCGAGACAATCGACCTGTTGCCTATTTCAGTGAGAATATTAATGAGACCAAGAGGATTTACTCCACATATGACAAGGATTTTAATGCCATAATTCAAGCCTTGAAGAAATGGAGGCATTATCTTGTCCCACAAGAATTTGTCTTGTATAGCGATAAACAAGCTTTAAAATTCATAAGTAGACAAGAAAAATTGAATCAGAGGCATGCAAAATGGGTTGAATTTATGCAAAATGGGTTTGAACACCTTAAGGACATGTATCATGATGATGTAGATTTCAATGAGGCATATGAAGCATGTGATAATCCTGTGTTGAGAGACAGGAGCCAGTGGACGGAGTACATGATTCAAGAGGGATTGTTGTTCAAGGGAAATCAATTATACATACCAAAATGTTCAATGAGGGATAATCTTCTGAAGGAGAAGCATAGTGGAGGATTGGATGGACATTTTGGCCATGATAAAATGTTTGCATAGTTAAGCAGTTCATACTACTGGCCAGGTATGAGGACAGAGATGATAAAGTTTGTGAATAGATGTAGGATTTGCCAACCTGCAAAGGGGAAAAGACAGAACATTGGATTGTATCAACCATTTCCAATACTAGAGAGGCCTTGGGATGCAATAAGCATGGATTTCATATTGGGATTGCCAAGAACACAAAGTGGATTCGATTCCATATTTTTGGTAGTGGACAGGTTTTCAAAGATGGCACATTTCATCTCATGCCAGAAGACTAGTGATGCAACACATGTTGAAAATCTATTTTTCAAAGAAGTTGTGAGACTTCATGGCCTACCCAAGAGCATTGTCTCAGACACAGACACAAAATTTGTTGGTCACTTTTGGAGGACGTTGTGGAAGAATATGGGGAAAGATTTTTCCTTCAACTCAACTTATCACCCTTAGACAGATGGGCAGACTGAGGTAGTGAATAGAAGTCTAGGAAATTTATTAAGGAGTTTAGTCACTAAACATCATAATTAGTGGGATCATGTTTTGCCACAAGCAGAGTTTGCATGCAATGACTCACCAAACAGGAGCACTGGAAATATCCCATTCCAAATATTATATGGAGTGCAACCTAGGGGAGTGTTTGAGTTGAGAGACATAGAATAGGGTGAGATGAAAATACCTAGAGCAGAATATCTTGCTACTGAAATGCAGAAACTCCATAACCAAATCAGAGATTAGTTTCAGAGTTCTAACCAGAAATACAAGAAGAGAGCTGATCAACATCACAGGGAACTTCAATTTGAAGTAGGAGATCAAGTTTTAGCACATCTCATGAAGGAAAGGTTCCCTAGGGGAACATATAACAAATTGAAAATAAAGAAGATAGGACCCTGTAAGAACTTGAGGAAGTTTGGTGCAAATGCCTATGAGATTGAGCTACCATATGTTGTGGGAATATCGCCCATATTCAATGTTTCAGACCTGTATCCTTACAAGAAAGATGACACAAAGGGATTAGAAGATCAAGAAAATATTCAGTGGGAGAAACAGATGCCTATAGCAAAAAAGCCACAGATGGAGAAAATTTTAGATCAGAGGATTGGTAAGAAGACCAGAAGAAAAACCTATTTTCAATATCTAGTCAAATGGAAGGGGCACCCAATCGAAGATGCTAGTTGGGAAAACAAAGCTGCCATCCAGAAGAAGGGAAAATCAATGCAGGAGCTCATGGATAAGAGTCCATGAATTTTTGTCAAGGGGAGTATGATGCAGGACCATCGCTGGCAAGCGCGCACAGGTAGGACCACTCAGCATGTGGAAGTTATTCTAGAACTTCAATGTTCGTAGTTGCAGCCAATTTTGAAGCCCTCCTTAACTCAACACTGGAATTTACCTTTGGAGGCATGCTTGAACCAGTTCTGAAATTTACCCTTTGAGGCACATTTTTGAAAATCACAAGAGGAGCAGGAGTTTCCACTACGGCTCTGGAATGCGACTGGTATAAATTAGCCAATAGATTAAGTCTTAGAGTAGATGAGTAGGTAGGGGAAACCCTAGAAATCCCTCTGAGTTAAATAGAGTTTTTGTATGTTCAGATAGGGAGAGATGCAATACAAAGGGGGAGTAGTTGCAAGAGAAATGCAAGTTAGCAAAAAACCTCAAGTTTTTGAAGCTATTGTAATTTGGATATTTTTGTAGCCATTTTGGCACTTGTGAATATAACAGAAGGAAAATTGACCCAGATGCATGGTCTGTGAACTGTGTTTGCATTTTTCTGTTGTTTCTATTTTTATGAGAAAGTGAATGAATCTCACTATGAGTGAATGGAACTGTGAATAGTAGTTTTTCAGTTTAAATTGTTTCTCTTCATTTGAAGCTCTGCAAGGTGTGCATGGAGCCAGGGAGAAACACTAGGAAAGCAAGAGAAATTTCTCAGTGAGAAATCCCTTGGATATGAGTTATCAAAATCCCTCAAACTCAAGGAGTGCGTGGGAAGTCGAGGCCTACACAAGGAAAATCTCAGGAGGAATAACACTTCGGATAAGTGTTATCGAGATCCAAGGAACCCATTACCCAGGAGAAGGAGAAGATCGAGTCTTCGCGACTTAGAAAATATTCTAAGACTGAGAGAGTAAAAAGCTCAGGAGAAGGAGTGAATTTTATCGTCAGATCATGGTGGGAAATCAGTGATCGTTGGATTTGAGACAAGTACACAAGATTTAACACTGAGTATGCCCAAGAGGAAGAATTTCAAATATCTTAACGAATGGTGGAGATCCCTCGAGGAGGAATGCCGAATCACCGTAGACCATTGGATCAAGTGGAGCTGCGAGAAGTTTAACGACGAGGATTTTTTGACTCCCAAATCTCAAGAGGGATAACATCCATTGATCCCAGACACATCTAGACCATAGGTCCACCTCGCTATTTCGGGTATCGTAGGTTTGGAGGACATAAGTCCTTGACTCCCAAAACCCCAAATCGCAAAATAATGATTCAATATGAGAGGATCTAGGCCATAGATCTTAAGGGGTGTTGTGAGCCATTAATCAAATGCCTTAAGATTTCATCATTTCGTCAACTGGGAGCATAAAGGACTAACAACCGAGACTCTTGACTAGCAAAACCCCAACAATATCAGAGCCGTCGGATCTTCAGAGGCTTAGGGAAGTCGATTCACAACGTGGGAGTATTTCGACATTTTGGTGACCGGGAGGAGGAGCGAATAGACTTCGTGAAGTGTGAAGTCGCAAAACGTGAAACGTCGAATTGATTGTAGCTATCGATCAAAGGGATATCTGGACTGTAGATCCCAAATCATCACGATTTCAACTTTCGTGACTTGGAGGAGCCATAAGCGCTTCATGGCAGAGCTTGTGGTCATGGGTGTGTGGTCACATGAGCTGCAGAAAGGGAAGAGCTAACCTTTTTTATCCCTCATCGACATTTCGAGACTTAGAGGGTTCTGCATCGGGGGACCATTGCATCGAAAACCCCGAAACATTGAAATGTGACATGACTTTTGGAGTGCACCTTTTGGGCTAAGCCCTTCGTAGTACTTGCGGTCACGTGGAGTTTGGGGCTTATGCCTAGTGCTGGTTTGCACAGGAAAAACATAGACAAGGGTATGTGGAATTGGTGTTAGAGGTTCCAGCTCGAAACCAAGAGAGCCATTCTGGCTCAAGAATCGAAGATCATGACTGGGAGGTTGTGAAACCCTGAGGAGGGATAGGGGGTCTACATCACTATTTCCTAGAAAACTTTGCCTCCTTAGGACCTAGACGGCCTTAAAATGAATCATGTGATAAGTAAGGTTTAAAAACAATTTTTGCTAATAAAAATATGTCGCCCAACCTAGTGAAATTAAAACCTAGGTCTAAGTAGAACATGTGGTAAAAAAAAATAGTAAATAAGCATGTAACAAGAAGGGCGGGGGGTAAGAAATTCAAACTTATTTATTAAAGTCAAAAGTATAATGGAGGATTAAATTTTTAAAAATGGGTAATGGTTGTTCTTATCTACACTTGCTAAATTAATTTTTAATTAAAAAGGAAAAAGGGTAAATGGTTGTTTTATCTACACTCACTAAATTGATTTTTTAGTTAAAAAGGAAAAAAGGGGGGAACTTAAAATAAATAGGAAATTTAAAGAAAAAGTGAAACTTAAAGAAAAGGGGAAACATACAGAAAAATTTGAATGTCTAACTTAGTAAGGAATATTTCCTTTGGAACTTTCTAATTATGAACTCAACTAGGAATTAAGTAAGGCGTAAGTCATTTAAGAAGTGTAAGAGAATTTTGGGACATCAAGGAGCGTTTTTAGGAATGATCTTAGGTGGATGAGGGAAACATGAGTGTTTAATTAATTAATAAAATTGATTTTCTAGTGGTGACATGTGTATGGGGAAGGTTATTCAAAATCAATAAAATGAAAAAGGAATCTAATGAGAATTTGGGAAACTAATTACTTGAAAAATCTATAAAAAGGATGGAGGAGGAGTATGGATCTCATCTTTTTGTGTAAGGTTATGCTGCTGAAATTTTATCTTGATTGAACTTCTCTTATGGGATTTGGAATACCCATCTCGGGTAACGAGTGGTAGCTCGACCTTGCGAGGTGATCTAGGTGCTAGCATTCTATGGTATTGTGTGCATGGCCCCTTTATGGCTCAGGGGGCTCAGGGGGAAGAAGATTACCCCTAGCATTTCCTAGGATGTACCGGTCAGGTCACATCGGTTGGCAAGCAGGAGCTAGACGGAGCGCATGGGACAACGACTTAGGGTCTTTCTCATTTGTCTATGGTATGCATGCGTATATTTGTATTGAAGAATAGTTTAAATATTTTCCCGTGCCTTCAGTGGTGTGCTTCTACTGTGTTAAAGTTTATGTTTTATTTAGCGTAACACTATCCAAAGATTTCATTTTTATCTTCAACAAATTGTCTTGATGAGCCAATGTTTTATGATCAAGAACTTAAAGTCATCCGAGCTTTATGCTCCATGTATTTTGAATGGATTTCCCATGGAGAACCCAAACTCTGATTGCAATGACTTCTCTGTGTTTGTTTTTACTGATTAATACAAAGAAAAATTGTGTTTTATCTTTTATCACTTATCCTTTAAGTTATTAGTCTGTGCATGAGAAGTCGGCCAGGAGCCGAATCAACGATCGTCACTCTGATGTTTAATTACTTAGATTCAAATGCCCTACTTTCCTGTGCATGGATAATAATTGAAGGATAATTTTCACCCAGTTATCTATCCCTTACTTATATCTGTGTTTTTCTCTTATGATTAATCTCTAATCTTTGTGTTTCTGTGAATGAGTATATTTGCGTCTTTGATCGATTCATTGTTGAATGATTAATATTTGTGCCTTCTTGTGAATGAATTTTCTCTTAATTAAAACGTTTTCAGGAATGAAAAGATGTGGCTCTTACATCCACAGATCATGAATGAATTTTCTCTTAATTTAAATGTTTTCAGGAATGCAAAAATGTGGCTCTTACATCCACAGATCATGAATGCATTTTCTCTTAATTAAAACATCTTCAAGAATGAAAAAACGTGGCTCTTACATCCACAGATCATGAATGAATTCTATCTTAATTACAACGTATTCTATGGTAAATCCATCAGTTCTGGGTGACTTCCTTGGAGCCATGTCTATTATTGTTTCTTCAACATATGATTGGGTGATGGGGAACATCAGAATGACATTGTGATATTCAATGATCAACCTTGGTATGTGATAGGCGATGAAAATGATAACAATAGAGCATCTTGTATGAGGCTCAATGAGAAAATATATGAAAAAGGACATGAACTCATGCTCAATATCCTAATGAGAGGTAACTTTATTACCTTGAGCCAATTTTAGTTAGGTTATGTGGTTATAGTGCCTGCATTGAACCATTAATAAATGAAATAATTTAGTGTTGCACAGACCTTCCTTGAGCCACTAAACATGGGATTTATTCCGCCATAATATTTATTCCTGGCATTTTCATTCCTCAAGATGGGAAGAGAGTTTCTTCTCTTGCTCGGATAGGGCCCCAAACCACCCAAAGGTAATGATCTTCTACTAGAGAATGGCCATATGAGATTCCAAGTATTTTTGGGCTTGGAAAATGTTTCCAAAGATTAATTTGTTCTAGGAATTAAGTTGTTTCTTAAGGTTATTTAATGTTTACTAAAATAAAAAAAATAGGGTACCTTATAAAATAGTGGCTTCATCCCACCATCGATTGGTGTTCATCTAAAAATATAGGTGGGAAATCCATAATTTATTGAATCTAAAATTATTCTTGAAAGGTGTTCTATGAAAATTGAGATTGAGAGAGATGGGCCAGTGATCAGATCCCATTTTTGGGTGGATGTTTCCTTCTATTTGTAAAGAATAAATCATGAGCAATTTTGAGCTAAGGAATCTGTCAATATTGCAGGAAATTTGTTCGGATCCACTCCTCTGGTTATTCCATGTGTAGAATCCATTAATGGTTTCAATTTCAATCATCCTTTGTTCCTAAATTAAGGTGTTGAAGGGTGCATTGTCATATTTTAATATACAAGTCCATTAGAACTCTTTTTTTCCACAAGGAAAGAGATAAAGTTGAAGTATCGTCCTAAAATCCAATATTGACATTCAATGAAACCAATTCTTTTTTACAGTGTTGTCCATAAGACATATTTTTCATTTAGCTATTGTGGTACATAGAAATCAGTGATAAAACCTATCACTTCAGAGCTAATTGGTCTTAATTGTGTTGATAAACTTCTTTAGTAGAAAATAAATTTTGTAAGATGAATTTTGCAGGATTTCAAAGGATATCAATCCCAACGTCAAATCCTTTGGTGCTAAGGGAAACAAATTGTTTGGTCTTCCATGTTTTTTTGAAGAATAATAGTTAGAGTTGAACAAAAACCTTTTATTTCTTAAAATATAAAATTTTCATAGGATTCAGTACCTACCTTATTATGTAATATGGTTTTCCTTATCCTACCATTGATTCCAAGAATATTCCACGAGACTATATTCATAGGAAACTTCGGGAGGGAGAGGACTGGTAGGAACCTATGATCAGTGCATTTTGTCCTTTATTTTTTAGGACATCTCCAATTTCCTATAGAAGTTGGATATTTGAATTATTCCCTCTATGTTTACCATCTAGAGGTTTCTTCTTTGGTGGTATCAATTTAGTAGTATGAATTCTGAGAACAAAGTTATATCCTCGAGATAGATTTGGAGCAAAGGGATATTTCTTACTATATAGGAGGGCTTGTGGACACGTTGGATATTATTAGGTGTGATACACTTCATATCATTCCTATGACATGCATCCAAAATAACTTTAATATCTATTCCTTACTGTTAAATATATTTTGGATCAAAGTCATTGCAGTCGTCCCCATCTGGACTGATGGTCATGTCATCCTTGGTCAAGGGGTCCAAATGGGTCTTAGAGGGTTTTTTGAATTTGGGATCTTCAGGGTTAGGGGTGGGATCAATATATATGTGGGATTTAGGGAATGACTTTAGGGGAGAGAGGAATATTGGAAGAAAGAGGTTAATTACGAAAATATCCTAGGATTTCATACTTATTTCTGGTGGAGCTATATTTTGAGTTGCGAGAAGGAATTAAATTAATTTTTGATCGATGCTTACTTGAAATATTGATGTAACCCTCCTCATATCTCTCAAGTTTAGGCTTATAGTGTTTCCTAGGATCAAGTAGAGGAATTCCATATGAGATGACCATTCTAGTGACATCATCGACAACGAAAGAGAATAAATTCATAATCCAAGTTTTGGATCAAGTAGAGGGAAATTCCATATGAGATGACCATTCTAATGACATCATCTACAAAGAAAGAGAATAAATTCATAATCCAAGTTTTGGATCATGTATGAGTCTTGATAATTAAGATAGGTTGAATGAGGGATTGGTACAAAAAAATTCATATATATTTATATCCAAGCATAGGCTATTTATGTTCCCTCTTTGGTTACTTATTTCGATTTAACAAAGGTTCCCAATGTATTACCTATGTTATCTAGGGTATCATTATCCTAGTATTCATGTGGAAACCAATTGAGAGGGACCCAAAGAAGGGCATAAGTGAAATATTATTTGTCTAGATTAAATTTCTTTGTCTAGTGATGGAGATGGAGATTAGATGAGAAAAAAAAAATAGGTCTGATTTTCAGAAACCCATTCTCTATCCTCATGATTGTGAAAGATAGCTATAAAAAACCCCCTGGAACCAACTTTAAGTTAAAAGTAGTCCCTGCATTTCTAGCAAGATTTAATCCAAGTAAGTAAGTCCCATTTTGAAGGAAAAATCCTAAGGAGATTTCCCATGAACCCATGATCCTTCATGTACTAAAAATGACTTCTCACTTACTCATAATGGATTTCATATTTGGGATTTTTGGCCTTGTTTGGAATGCAATGACCAAGATTCCATTTGGGTGGGCCACCATTGGCATAAGAAAATCCTCCATACAATATTCTTGGGAGAGGAGATCATATTCCCAACCATTGTGTGGAGAACATATATGAGAGGAATACTTCTCAGTTGTTGAGTCGTTGGCTTGGCTAGTACCGCCAAGGAGCGATTTGTTCAAAGGGGGGGTGATCCCCATTGAATTTTCCATTAAGGAATGAAAGAGGAAAATCAGAGGATTTAGAATGATTTTAAACTATAGAATCAAATACCAAGTTACTTTATTCCCCCTAACTCTTTAAGGAACCACATTTTCTCCTTGAATTTTGTTCTAATATTATTTTTAATATTATGCTTATTCTACAAAATTATCTCTTTCTTTATTCCCCAAATCTTTAGACAAGATTGAAAATCCTTATGCCATCCCCACTTGATTTGTAGGTGGTTTTGTTCGTATTTTGAATCAATTTAGAAATATTCTTGTCTTCCATGTTGTTTAATTGGTTCTTATATGTTACGTACTTAGTCATAGCCATGCTATCAATGAGAGAAATGATATATTCTATGAGGAGGATATGATAGGGTATATTTCCTTTAATTTTGAGATTATATGTTATAGAATTATTTTTAAATTGATCTATATTTCTCCATTTATCTATAGAGATACTGCATCCCAAGAATTTTCATACATATAAAAAATAGGAGTAACGAGAGTCTCAAAGAAGAGTTTTTTCTTATCCCATATCTAAAGATTCAATGATTTACAATTGTCTTCAAGACAATAATAATATTTCCAACCTCCATATATTATTTTCTCAATGATATAATACCAATTATGCTTCTGATGAATATTGATTCCAATATATTTGTATGAAGCAACTTCCTCCAAGTTGTTTTTTTCATAGACGAAATTATTGTAGGTGATCTAATTGCATTTAATTATCATGATTTCATTTGTTAGTATTAACAATCATACTAATATGGGAGCATAAATACTTGAGGATTATTATTTTCTTTCCAAGATCTTAAGGAATCCTCACCATAAGAAAAATGTCATTAACATAAAGAAAATATTTATGACTATACCAACGAGAGTTGGGATGATGCAATGATCAAAATCTGGACCAGGGGGCAAAATTTTGCTCAATTTTCAAAGTGTTCCGAATGCGATGAAAATGGTGCCATTGCGTCCGTCTCGTTTTCTTGATTCTGACGGTATATTTACTTTCTCAAACAGAGTCTGTATGGAGAAGATATCGCGATTTGTTCATCGAGCCAAACAGGGAAAATTTTGGATGCTGACTGTACCTGTCCGTACAGTCCGTATAGTCCGTATGGTGACGTGGCAGGACCTTACAGGCCATACAGTGATGATGTGGCAGTTATTTATTGGTTGGTTGTTGGCGTATTGGATGGTGACACGTGTTCGGTTGGTGGCGAGTAATATGAGAACACATGGCCCAATCCCTGGGCGCCATGTGTCCCCTCATTATTGTTTATGTGGTTGTATAAAATTGTATGGGGAGTCCGCGGGGTTCGACCCCGGGACCTCCCCCAACACTAAAGACATCATAACTCTCTGCTAACCAAAGCACCGCCATTTGTGCCTTGTTAACTATACCACAAAACATATATTTAAGTTTGAATGTTATGCCAACGGAAAAGGGGGTCGGGCCGGGGCTTAGCCCCAACCCATGGATGTATTACATTGCATATGACCCAACATATATATACATTAGTCTGAATGTTTTGGCGCGCGCGCATTTCATTATGTTATATTGTATTGCAATACATTGCATTGCAGTGTATTTCATATATATATATATATATATATATATATATTATGTGTGTTGGCGCGGGGTTTGAAACCACGACCCGTGGCTATGTAAACATGTGTTAAATGTTGGCGCGAGAACCAAATGTAATTTGCATGGTTTCAAACGGTTGGCACGGTTTTAAAACCGTTAGCACTTTTTTCCATAGCCCGAGGTTTTATGAGCCATATGCCCGAGTGCTAGGCAGTTAGGGGCTGGGCGTGCCCTAAACGTCCTACAGTTTGGACCTATTTTTGGTTATGCATGGGGCTAGGTTTTAACGTGCATTTTGGAGCGTGTTCTTGGTTCATGCACACAGAGGTGCGTTTTGGCGAACCAATTTCATAAAGCTTGAAGGAGGAAAATGGAGGAGGCCTAACTTCTTCATTTTTTGGCCGATTGAGGTGTCGTAAAAGCCCAGCTAGGGGTTTTTGGATGTGCTGGATCGATTGGTGCTGTTTTCAAGGCCAGTTTAAGACTTCTTCTGCAAGTTTTTCACCATTGAAGTTTCAGGAAGCTTCAGGGAGTTTGAAGCCCTCATTGATCGAGGACATGGTTTGGTGAGCCAATGTTTGTTTTCTGTGATTGAATAATCATTTTTGGCTAATTGTTATGATATGAACACATTGGGATAGGTTTCATAGGATTTTGAGGACTTTTACAGGTGTTTTTTCCAAAGAGAATCTCAGGGAAGCTTATGGCCACATGTAGAAGAGGTCATGCTCGAATGAGCCATGATCCGTTTTCAGAGTTGTATTAGTCATTTTGGGGGTTTTTATGTGTTCTGATCTCAATGGTGTAGTCTGTTTTTCCATTGAAGTTGAGCAGTATCATGTAAAAGAACTTTTGACTAATTAATCCCAGAGAGCCAAGTCCATTATGGAAGCTCAAGGAGATGTAGCCCGGAGGGGGGTGAACTCCTTTATCATGTTGTGATTGTTGTGTGTTTGATGGTTTATTTGCTGCAAGTTGTGTTGCTGTGTATTTGTTTAAAGTACATATTTAACCATCTAAAAGAACAATTCCTCACACATAAGCATTTACAAGAAGATACATGAACTTAACACATAAGTTTATTTTGCATATTTTTAACACATGAATCAAGGTCCTGTAAAGTTTATTTTAATGAAGTAGAGGGTGCTTGAATAGCATAACAAGTCAGCCTTTTATTTTCAGATCATGCAACTTTCTTCTTCCAAACAATCTTCTATCGTGTCAACATATATGCCAGAAAGGATAGGAGACAAGGGGAAACCTTGAATGAATCTAATGTTGCAATCAATTTATTCTTACCATCCCTGAGGGTTCCTAAAATTGAAAATAACTTTCTCATACAACCTTATCACAACATCCCTCAACTTGAAAGACACTTTTATTTCTTACAACCTATTCCAAAGGCTTGTCTTGGGTACTTCATCAAAATATTTTCTAAATTCAATGAAATAACATGGGATATTGGGTTTATTATTATAGAAATCGTTTTAAATTATAATAAGTATAACAAGGTGGTCAATAGTTGAATGATATCTCTGAAATATAGCCTAGCCTTTAACTCATTTTTAATGGTTGTCTAGCCAGAGGATAATCTTGTTTTCCAAAATAATTCCAAATAGATGAGCTAAAATGGATATAATCATAATGGTCATATAATTAGAGGGAATATTTTTATCCCAACTTTTAAAAATAGGTACAATAAGTATTTTCATATGTGGTATAAGGAAGCCCTTCTAGACTACTAAATTGAAGAGATTGTGTATGTGAGAGATGAGGATAGGACCTCCAATTTTAATTTTTTTTTATCTTGGTAGCCTTCAATATCATGTTATATTTTCAATTTGTTACGTGCTTAAAACTAGACTTTATATATTATACAAAGGAAACTTCATCCTATGTAGGAACTTTTTCATTGTTTCTATAGCGTTAGGTAATTCATAAATACTTTTAAGGTAAGAATCCTAGTCCTCAAGGGAATCTCTCCTCAAATCTAAAAGGATTATGGAAAGGTGTTCTCTCAACATCAAGATCGAAGCAGATGGGACAATGATCAAATCCTACTATTGGGAATATGTTGGCTTCCATTTTTAAACTAGAAATCATGAGTAATCCTGAGATAAGGAATTTATTAATATGTTAGAAACGTTTTTTGGATCCACCCCTCTGATTATTCCATGTGTGGAGTCCATTAATGGTTTCAATGTTAATAAACCTTTGGTACTAAATTAAGGTGTTGAAGGATAAACTCTTAGGACATAATGTGGGACTCCATCGTTTTTTAGAAAAAAGGGAAGAGATAAAGTGGTAGTCCCCTCCTAAAATAAAAAATTGATGTTCAATGAAACTAGTTATGTTTTGCAATTCTTCAAAGAAGACATGTTTTTTATTTATCTTTTGTAGAGAATAGGAATTGCTGATAAAACATATGGACTTAGATCCAATTGGTATGATTTGTGTTGTTAAAATTCTTGCAGTAGAAAATAAATTTTCTAGGATGATTGTTGCAGGATTTCAAAGGATAACAATCCCACTGACAGATCCTTTGGCATCAACAAAAATAGATTCTTTGTTCTTATAGATTTTTTGAAGAATAATATAAAGAGTTTAAATAGAACCTTTTGTTTCTTGCAACATAAAAATTCAAGGGATTAGGTACACACATTATTATGTAAGAGACCTTTGTTGATATTACAACTGGTTCCAATAATATTCCATGAAACAATATTCATTGGAAACTTGGGGATGGAGACTACTGGTAGGAATCTATGATCAGTGCATTTTGTCCTGAGTTGATCAATATGTCTCCAATTTCTTGTAAATGTTACATACTTGTCTTGTATCCTTTGTGTTTATCATCTCAAGGGTTTCTCTTTAGCGGTTTCAATTTACTAGTCTAAACTCCCAGAACGGGTCTAGATACTTGAGATGGATTGGGCGGAGAGGGATATTTCTTACTGCTACATAGGGATTGATGGAACCATAGAATATGATCAGGAAAGATCGATTTCATATCATGCATGTGACATGTGTCAATAATAAATTGAATTTCTATGCCTTCTAGTTCCAAATATTTTTTATCAGAGTCATTGCAACCCTCCCCTTTCAGAATCATGGTCATATCCTCCTTGGTCAAGGGGTCCAAATGGGTTTCATAGGTTTTTGGGTAGTTTGTATCTTCAGTTTTAGGGGTGGGATTAGTATATATTTAGGATTTGGAATTCCTTTAGGGGAGTCAAGAATGTTTCCAGAAAGAGGTTCCTTAGGGGAAGATCCCAAGATATCATAGTTATTTTTACTAGAGGTATATTTGGAGGGGAAAAAAGGAATTTGTTTCTTTTTGGTTCGACACTTACTTGCAATCATGATGAAAACCTCCTCATATTTCTCAAAACCTCCTCATATTTCTCAAGTTCATGCTTAGAGGGTTTGGGAGGATTAAACAAAGGGAAATACAGGAAGAGATGGAAATTCTCATTACATTGTCAGAAAACAAAAGGGAATGAATTCATAATCCAAGGTTTAGATCTAGTCCAAGAATTGATAACTAAGACATATAGAATCAAGGATGGGTAAAAAATCATTCATAGAAATGTAGATATTGGAATAGGTTGTATATATTGTATGTATAGTTTCTTTTGTTTATTTAACAAAGGTTCTCAATGTATTACCTATTCTATTCTGGATCTGACTATCCTAGTATTCATCTGGAAACAAATTTAGAAGGACCCAAACATGGGAGTAGGTGAAATCTTCTCTTTATGGATTAAATTTCCTTGTGTAGTAATGGAGATCTAGATTAACTTAGGGAAAAAATAGGGTCCATTTTCAAAAATTATTTCTCTATCCCTCACGATTGTGAAAGATAGTCCTAAAAAAACCTTTGGAACCAATTTTAAGTTCAAAGAAGTCCCCGAGATTCTAATGAGAGTTAATCCAAGAGACTAAGTCTCTTTATGAATTCCATATACCAAGGAATTTTCCAATGACCATGTGATCCTTCATGTACTAGATATAGCTTCTCACTCACTCATGAATTTCACACCTTGTCATTTCATCCTCGTTTGGAATGCAATGACCAAGCTTCCGTTTGGGTAGGCCATTGTTAGGCTGAGAAAAATCCTCCATAAAATATTCTTGGGAAGAGAGATTGTCTTCCCAACCATTAGGTGGTAAAACCGTATGCGAAGAATCCTTGTGATTTGTTGAATGGTTGGCTTGGCCAATTTTGATGAGAACCAATTTGTACGAAGGGGGGTTGACCTCCCATGCGAGCTCCATTGAAGAGAGAAATAGGAAAACAAGTGTATTTAGAATGATTGTAAACCCTAGATTCAAATATCAAGTTATTTATTCCCTCTAACTATTTATGGAACGACATTTTCTCCTTAACTTTTAATGTAATATTATTTTTAGTATTATCCTTATTCTACAAAATTATCTCTTCCTTTATTCCCTGATGGTTTAAGAAGGATTAGGCATCCTTATGCTATTCATACTTGAGTTGTAGGTGGTTTTGGCTGGAGTTTGAAGAAATTCTAGAGCGTTTCTTGTCTTCTATGTTTTTTAGCTTCTTCTTATAAATTAAGCACCCAGTAATAGTCATGCTCTCAATGTGGGAAAGGATTTCCTCTATGAGGAGAATATGATAGGGTGTATTTTATTTAATTTTTAGATGATAGGTTATGAAATTATTTTTTATTTTCATTATCTTTATTCAGGACTCTGTAGAGATATTACATCAGAAAAATTTCCATTCATATAAAATACAAGAGTAAAAAGAGTCTCAAAGAGGATTTTTTTCTTATCGCATATCCAAAAATTCATTGATTTAGAAATGTTTTGAAGCCCATAATAATATGTCCACCCTGCATATATTCTTTTCTTGATGTTATAATTCCAATTAAACATTTGATTAATATTGATTCCAAGATATTTAGTCCCCGAGGTGTAGGACAGTCGGTGATGGAGTGTGTTGTTAAGCCACTCCGTGATG
>JASDQU010713121.1:0-27468 GCA_032191745.1 Picea mariana
AGCTCAGTGAATGTGGTTGGGGCTGGCCAATCGTGGATTACTTGGATATTGTCTGGATCCACATGTATGCCATGTTGATGAATGATGTAGCCCAGGTAATGGACCCTGTCCATGTCGAAGGAGCATTTTTCCAAGTTTCTGTATAGCTTGTGCTGCTGCAGGGTGTGCAAAACCTGTTGAATATGTTTCAAGTGTTCGGCCCAAGTCTTGCTGTAAATCAGAATATCATCTAGATACACCACTACAAAAGTATTGGTGAATGGTCGCAAGATATTTT
Source organism: Picea mariana (assembly GCA_032191745.1). Classification (NCBI taxonomy): domain Eukaryota; kingdom Viridiplantae; phylum Streptophyta; class Pinopsida; order Pinales; family Pinaceae; genus Picea; species Picea mariana. The sequence goes on from JASDQU010713121.1 coordinate 278, forward strand.
CCATCATCCTCATGAAAGTGGCTGGAGCATTTTTCAAACCAAAGGGCATGACCAACCATTCAAAAAGGCCTTCCTTTAACTTGAAGGTGGTCTTCCATACATCTGTTTGTTCTATCGGGACCTGGTGGTAGCCAGACTTCAGATCAATCTTACTAAAGTATTTGGCCCCCGTGAGTTGATCAATGAGGTCATCAATTTGGGGAATCGGGTACGAATTTCTGACTGTGATTTTATTCAAAGCCCAATAATCAATACAAAGTCGCTAGGTTCCATCTTTCTTCTATACCACCATGATTGGGCTCCCGCAAGGTTATGAGTTAGGACGGATGTGCCCCTTGTGGAGAAGTTCTTGTATTTTTCACTTGATCTCCTCATTCTCTAACAAAGAGCAGTGATAGACTGGCCCATTGGGAAGTGTTGTGTCAGGGGTCAGATCGATGGGGTGCTTGACCTGGTAGTGCAGAGGTACCCCTGTAGGTGAGGAGAATATATCTGAGTATTCTTCCACGACATTATCTACTTGCTTCTGCTGTGTGGAGAGGTCAGTCGTAGAGACCCTGGATATTGCTATGATCTTTCTCTAATTTTGAAAGCGAATCACGAAGAATAAAAACTTTTCCATCCGAGAGATGACCTTCCTGCATTGCTTAGAGATCAAGGAAATAGCACTAGGTGGGATTGCCTCGTGTATCCTCTACAATTTCTTGTTCAAGTAATAATAACACTACGAGGCCTAGACTCATATATAGCATGATGTTTCCATAAATAAGGTTGTCCCAAAATAGCATCACAAACTTCGAGAGGATAAACATCACAAAATACCTCATCTTTGAAGGGCTTGATGCCATACAACAGTCGACATTGTTGGTTGACACGGAGATCGTTTCCTTGGTGGATCCATCTAATGGTGTAGGGTTGTGGGTGCGACATTGTTGGCAAGGATAGCTGCTTGATGACCTCCACTGATATGAGGTTATTCTGGCTACCACTATAAATTATGAAGTGCAATGGGGTGCCTTTTACCCACATCTATAAATGGAAGAGGCGCTCTCCTTCTTCTGGGCCATGTGGTTCACCAGGCCAGAGCTTGGTGGTAGCAACGGTGGCACTGGGTTCCACGTTAATGATGCGTCTTCCCATTTCTGGTTCTGTCTCAGAGTCAGAATCCACATCTGACTCAGAGTCTTTCACTTTGGCCACCACTGACTACTTTGAACGACAGTCAGTAGTGCTATGCCAAGGGCTCTTAAGGAAGTCGCACCACTTCCCGGTATATTTCTTTTTCTTTCCAGTGTCCTTCTTTTCTTGTGGCTTGGACTGGTTTTCCTAATACTATCCATATTTTCTCTATCCTTTGTTCTGTGGGTTGGAGCCACCCTTTCCTAGCTTTTGTTGTGAGGGTTTCCCAGGCTCAAATAGCCATATATTTTGTTTCATCTTCTGCTCGATTTTGACGACATATATGTAGGCCACGCCCAAGGATGAGATGTCTAGAAATTCCATTTTAGTATGGATGTATCTATGCAGAGAACCATGATACTTGATCACCAAATGTCTCTCTGAATCTTTGATACCCAGATTGGTGCACAAGGTATGGAAGATATTTGTGAAATTTAACACTGCTTGGTCTCTTTCTTGCCGCAGTTTGGTCCATTTGGTATACAGGTCATCATAACTTTCGACAGGGTAGTATTGTTCCTTAATAGCATCCTTGAAGGATTCCCAGGTGGTTGTGACTAAAAATAATGAGGGTTCCTCTATTTCATTTTTGTCACAGAAACTTTCCCACCAATCTTTGACATGGGGAATGACTTTGAGGAGTGAAAAAGTAATATTTTCTCTATTCGAAAAGTTTTGGAAAAAAAAATACCCTTCTAGTAGATTCAACCACGTTTCTATAACATCTGCGTCTATGTAAACTTCAAATATAGGAATATCGAAGTTTATTTGTACCTTGAAGGGGGTGGCACCTCTGTTCGAAGAAGATGCGTCACATGTTGGTAGTCGTCGAAGGATTTGTGCGAAACTATCCATCATCTCGTTCCTCTATTGCGTGAGGGCTTCCTCAATCAATAGTTTGAAAGGATCCTGTCATATTTAGTTTCTCCTACCATGAGAGGTCACTTGGGTGTGCGAGAGATTTTTTCCTCAAGAGAAACAAGCTCAAGACCCAACTCCTTGTACTCCGACCTCGTTGGGGACATGCATTAAGATGACAAGGAGAAGACCGCTCTGATACCACTGATCCAAATTTTATGAGTAGAATGAAATGAATACATATTATTAACAGGTGCTTAACAAAAAATAACAAAGATACAGTAAAACTGGTTTTCCTTTTCAATAACGAAATAAGTTGAAAACTGTAAGATACAGCGGAAACAAGTTTGCTAGAATGGTGGCGGCTTATCTCTGAGAAGAGATGTGACAGTTGCGCTCATTCGCAAGAAGATCATTACAATGAGACTCTAAAGGAATTTTTACAATAATAAGGAATGTCAAAAACCATAGTCATCCAAAAACCTAAACCTAGGAGATGAAGCACCAAAAGTCATGTGGGCCCCGTTTGGGTAAGTTAGTACATCAACTTCCCGAGGTTGCAACTTTTGCATACGATCTCCGTTTTAGGCGTATGATAGCCCATTGGAAAGGTATCATCGAGGAGACTCATTTTAGGCACAATATCAAAGTAAATTCCATATTTCAAACTTGTTTTCCCAAAAAACATCGTTTAGGGCTTGAAAACGGTTCCAGAAGGGAAAACTGCTAAAAATAGTAAATTACCAAAATTGCGAGAAAACTATTTTGAGCCAATTGGAAAAGGTGGGTGGCCATCGATATCCATCTGGATCAGTTTATAAAGGATGAGAAGGTTAAAATACATAGTTCTTTTAGTGGACTACCTTCATTTTATAAAGAGAAGATTGAATATGATGAGCCCAGGACACTGACTAAGACCATTGGGAAGGCTAAGTACCTGTATGAGTAAGGAAATGGAAGGGAGTATTTGAAAAAATATTTGAAGGATAAGAAGAAAGAGAAGTCTGATCAGAGAAATAAAGCATTGAAACCTCCGTTCAATATAAATAGCTCAAATAAAAATCAGCAAGATCGTCCTGCTAAGGATGAATCCAAGAGAGAAGACTCCTTGGGAAAAAGGGGGAGACCACCAATCCAATGTTGGGGATGTAAATAACATCACATATCAAAAGAATTTTTCTCACTGAAAATACAAAGTGAAGACTGTGCACAACATCCAAGACGATAAAAAAGTAGAAGAAATAGGTAGAATATATGCAGTCTTAGAATATCGACAAGCATAGTATCAATCCAATATGATCGAGGTGGAAGGTAAGATAATTAATAAGAATGTTTCGATTTTAATTGATTTAGGAGCAATCCATTGTTACATTGATCCTAAACTAGTGGATAGATTACATTTGGAGAAAAGTAAGCTTGAAAAATCAAATTTGTTTTAGCTAGCCTGTTACGAGGAAAATCTCTCCATGGCTAGGGTAAACCACAACACATGGAAATGACTGCAGAAACCAACTCTCTTATCAAGTATTATATATAAACAAATATTCTAGCAAGACAAGATAAAAGGCCTACCTCATCCAGACATTTGATGAATTCCACCATTGAGCACTTGACCCAAATCAATACACCTGCAACTAGTCCTCAACAACCAAGAAAATAAGTCATATTGTGATATTATATAATGTTAGAACATTCAATAGCATGATACATTAATAAACATAAAAAATAAACCCATGGAATAATAATTCAATATATTTTCAAGATATCAATTGGATGGGAAAAGAATATTTCTATTAACAAATGATCAGTAGAAGTGAAAATGTTACAGACTTCTATGTCGGTACGGTTCAGAACCGAGAAACTAAGTTCCTTCCAGTTGGGTCTCCACCACTTCAATCCTCCACCAAAGGCAAGATCATAAGAGATAAACAATGAGGTTCTCAATCAGTAAGGGAAAAGCTTGAGGGTTGAACACTGTGTTCAAAATTAGAGGAAAAAGGGATGCAGACTCAATATGAAGTAAATAATTTCTCGAGAGTAACTTTTCTCTCAAAGTTGAATTATTTCCCCTCTTTTCACATCTCAGAATTGGCCCATTTATAGCCTTCAAAAAAGGGTCGATTCAGAATGTTTCCAGTATATGGAAGGCCAAGGATCATAGATATCCTGTTGTGACATGGAAGCCCAACATTAATTTTCATTTTCTGGCACAAATCTTGATGTACATGAGCTGTAGTGGAGTAGCCCGTGTATACGCATGCTGTATAGTAGTCAAGATGTGTACATGTGAAAAAATATTTATTTTTGGCTCTGGATTTTATAAACATGGAATATAAGTCTGCATGGGGAAATGGAAAAAGGCCTTCTTGGGAAGATTGCATAGGGTGAGGCAGATATTTCTATAAAATATGCCCCCTAATGTGTGAGGTCAGAGGAGTATCTCCGATGGCCAAAATACATTATAAACAACCCAAAAGTGGAGTGATAGGGAACCAGCTGGAAGAACTAGTTTCTCATTACATTCTGTAGTGACTTTGTATACATGACTGCCAATAAAATTACACTGCAGATCCATGTGAAAATATACCAAACAAGTTTCCGTGGCCATGAATAGGAAAATACAAATGCAGTTACATGCCAATAGTTGTCATAGTCACGAACAAGGACTAGTAGAACCAGTCTCAAAACCAGTCTGAAGATATCTATATACCATGGAGTACAATCTGATCTCCCATGATCACTGAAGTAATATAGGTACAGGTCCAATGAAAAGGAAGCAACAACTTAGGAAAGTTTCGGCCACATAGTGATGTCTTCAAGTCTTCTACACAATCCTCCAAGGGTGCAAGTCTACATTATGTGAATAAAGGAGTTGAGGTCGAACACAATGAGACATTGTTTGATTACCGGTCATTGATGTATATCGTTAAAAAATGTGAGACAACCTACCGATAATGAAAGTAGGTATCCAGGCACTTAGTACATTCTTACAAGTGTGAATAAAGGAGATGGCGTCGAACACCTGAAGAATCCATCGATCAGGAGACATTGATGTATTCCCAATTGTCAATGGCGAGAGAGTCTGCCACTAACAAATGCAAGCCTCGAGGTACTCATAAGACTCTAGGTCTTGTTTCCAGAATAAATGGTTTGAAGTCGATGGAAGTAGACCCACTGAAAGGAGAGAATTAAGGAATCTCTCATCAGTCAGTACGAGGTACAAAGCAGTAGCTTCATGATTTGGTGGAAATCGAACAAAGAAAATGTTCTTGAACCAATGATCTTGTGTGTATTTCATGTGTGCCAAGTGAAATTGGTACATGAAAAAGACCTTATGAATAGAAGCCAATGATGAAAACTACTGACAAAAGGCGAGGAAACCACCAATAAGGCTAATGACATCCAAGACACTGCACGAATCCCAATGTGTGAATAGATGTATTATCGTCGAACACAAGGGAAACCACCCAGTCAATGACCAATGATGAAATGTCAACTGTTGGGTTCAAGGTCACCTACCAATGATGACAGTAGGGCTAGGATGCATGATAGGACTATAGTATCATATGATTTTGAGACAAACTAAGGGTATGGCCGACATGCAAAGTCAAGAGTTCTGAGGAGTGGTCGACACAAGTTGATAGACTTTCGTTGAACAAGAGCATGAGACATATGGAGGAATCCGACAACATAGACCTAATGATGAAACCATGAGATGCAGGAGGCATCAATAAAAACTCTCTATAGGGACTAGAAGAGTAACTAGTCAGTAGAGAAGACTATGTAATGAGCTAAGCTTCCTAAGGCCATGCTAACCCAAAAATTATAATGGTAAATGGACTCAAATAAATTTTTTCTCTATTCAAAGGTGACACGATTGTTGCCAATATGAGATAATACTCCCTTCCCGCCCGTATTTGTTTGTTTTTTCATAGAAAAATGAATTCTATGATACAGAGGAGGAAACGAGTGTCGCAAGTAAGCAAAACTAGTTCCAACGATGGAACAAACCTATGCTCAATGTAAGGAGATGCATGTGGGAGATGGATACTTGGGGGAATGTTCCCTCCTAGGTATAGGGTGTCAAATTGCTAAGGATATAAACAAGGCTTTGCTTGGTTGAGGATGAAAAAACTGTTGTGTAAAATGGTTTATAACGCAAAGAGAGAACCAACTATAGGCTTAATACTGCAAGCAAGGGAATGATATGCAATCACAACTTAATGCCAAAAAATGTCCTTTTTAATGTATTTTAGTCTACTTGGTGTGAAAAAGGGATAAACTTTTGCAAAATAGATGTCCTTTCAAATCCAATTTACGAGTGTGAAAGAGACAAGTTCACTCGATAATATTTTCTCTTTTTGAAGATGAGTTGGAAAAAAGATTAAATAAAACTCATTTGGGAGTCCCCGGGGTATAAGGAAGCATATTTGTGAGTGAGAAATGAGGCTCAACATCATATCATGTACTAGCTATGAGGGACTCCCAGTCCTATTAATAAATCTCTGCATGGGCACCAAGTGAAGTAGGGGATATAAATAGAGCACCCATGTTTGGTAAATCTCTACCACTTGATAACAACATGACTTATAGCAGATCGAAGGTTTTGTGTCACAAAAATTGGGTTTGTACCTAAGGCATAAGAAGTGATAGTTATAGGATGATGCGAAAATGCATGATGGAATGGATACCTATCCTATATGCTAGGTAATGAAAATAAATGCCTGTGGTGACGAACGACGAACATAACATTGAAGTTTGCAAGAATCCCTTGTTAAAACTGCAAAAACCAACTCAATTGACCTTTGTATTAGTCAATTAGGTGAAAAAATGGCTCAAAACTATAGAAAGTGGGTAAAAATTGTTTATAAATAGTAACAAAACCGAAAATCACTATACCATTTTGATTTTTTACCCAAATAGTGCAAATTCGACCATAATACCTCCAAGATTCAAATGATGATTATGGGAGCTCCAGGCAATGAAATCAGAAACCATCTAGACCAGGTAAATATTCTTCTTTTCCTCTACATTTCTAGTGGATTAGATTTTTAAATTAGATTCCAAATATTTAGTAATTGAGGGCATAAAATGTGAAATTTGGTGTACGTGGGTTGTCTCCTATCGGGTGGCATATACGATGAGTTATACGCATCTATGCAAACTGCAGGGAACATATAGCCATCCCTATACGTGACTGTAACTAAATCATCTCACATATAATCACACAAAAAATAAATTCTAAGGTTGCTAATTCAAATTTTGACTTCTGCTTGGAAGGATGGTTCTTGAATGGAGAAAAAGAGAGCATGAGGAGGTCGATGTTGCTGTGGATCAAGATCCATGGGCCCAAATGGCCTTAAAGAGATGTGGCTTGTATAAATTTTGGGCACTCAAAGGAATGAGAGCCCAGGTGAGGTTGCTCGAGATGCTTGTGGGTTATTGGGACCCTGAGAGTGCAAGCTTCAACCTCGATGGGCAACCATTAAGGATTGAAGTAGAGGATATCTACTTTTTGACTGGTATATCATGCTGGGGAGAGGTTTTAAAACTCAAATCACGAGGAGCATGGAGAGGAATGAAAATAGAGAAGTACATTGACGCCCACTGTGTAGCAAGGACTCTGAAGGTAGGGAGTCAACTCCCTTTCCAGGTTATAAACAATCTCAACCTGAAGATTGTTGTGCTTGTATTGACCAGGATCACATGTTTGACCTCATTGTACTAGGCATCAAGGTCACTCATGTTCTATGCAATGCAGTGTATGAGACACACAGTATATGATTGGTGCACCTCAATACTGTAAAATATGAAGAGCTAGTTGACACAGTGCAAACAGGGGAGTAAGAGAAATTTTGGGTTTGCATCTATCCTAAGAAGTTTCTTCTTCACGTGGGTTCTAGGTTTGAGACCTGGAGTCGAGATTGTTCCTATAGGACCTCGCGATCCATTCCCACACCCTACAACGAGGATTTCTTCTACTAGTGCCAGGGACAAGTAATTTCCCTATATGACTATCCCTATGATGGGATAGACTCCTTAGGATATTTGGACATGCCACTTCCACCAGGGTCCTCCTAGGGTGACATAGGTATGTCGAATGTTTTTAAATATTTCATTTCTTTGTATTTTTGTATAGTAGAACAAAAATATTTTTGGATGGCTCTTAAGTACTAACTAGACACTTGTGTAATGCAGATGTGGGTCCGCGACGACCGGAAGGGTTTCCTCGACATCGAAGGAGGAACTGGGGAGACAAGGGCATGAGAGGAGAAGCCGAGAGAGTCCTATAAAACCTGCATGGAAACCTATCTCATTTGACTCATAGGATCCCCATGGTTGAGGTAGAGGATATATTTGAAGCCATGCAGCGATAGGTGGTTGGTGTACCCAGATCTTGGGTGCGATGCTTTAAGTGTCTCGGAAATGCCGTAGTTTGTTACCATGACACACATCTGGCACCACAGGCATAGATTTTGTGGATATTGTAGTACCGACTGTATATGTGTATTGAGGGTATTAGTCTCAATTTTGTACTATAAACACCATATTTTTTGAAATATATATAAAAAGGGATCTTTGGCTTTACTTATATTTTACAATGTGTACATTGATGAGATGGTTTTCTTTGCCTTAATTTTGTGACAAATTCCAATCTAAAACGAAATTAGCATAAGCATCAGATACATATTTAGAACTCATAGGAATGTGATAATATGTAATACAATCAAATTGTCATTCTAAAATATGTACCCATAGAATTGTCAGAGTAAAGTAGGATCACGCACTCGGTAACTGTCATTCAACTAACATACTACTAACTGGGAATATAGGAAAACCTCTAAAGAGAGAATACCATGTGAGATAACATCGCGCAAAAGTTCTATAACGACGTTATATTTAGCCACATTATTCATTGATGGTCGTAGGAATACGCCACCTGAAGACACAAGTAGACCCTCAGGTGAGTAAACCAACCAAGAGGTGGAAGCCAAGTTCCTTTTATGATGATTAGCTATGTCTGCGAATCCTAGGTAGACCAAAGACTCCGTTGACAACTGCCAACCAAGGGAAAACTCGATAAGTAAGCTGAAGATGAAAAGAAAGGAAAAATATATATAAACTAAATTACATTAGTATACAAAGAGTTTTTCCCAATCTTGGGGCTCAGGCATAATATCTTTTCAAGTAGATCCCATTCCTGGTCTCGGCCAACATATTCCCTTCATAGTATTCTAACTCATAGGCTCCTTTTTATAAGACACGTTGCACTATATAAGGACCATGTCACGTGGGTTTAAACTTTCCTACCCCCAATGGTTCTTTGTCTTGATCATACAAGAGGACCAATTCACCCTCAGCATGCAACCAAGGACAAACAGACTTATCATATTGGACCTTAACACATCTTTTGTTTGCCTCGATATTCATAGAGGCGTCCTAACGCTGCTCGTCAAGACTCTCTAGGTGTACAAGTTGTCGCTCGAGATCAGAAGTGTCAGGTAGGAGAACGAATGATAACTTAAGAGAAGGTATTTCACATTCAATAGCTAAGATCAACTCCACACTGTGTACTAACTGGAAAGGGGAAAATCGGTGGTAGTCTTGACCAAAATTTGTTATGCCCAAAGTGCGGGATATAGCATGATGTGCCAGTCGGACTTACTATGACTGACATTTTTTTGAAAAATGGTCTTGAGAGACTTGTTGACAGCCTCTACTTGTCCATTTTTCTAGGGCTAATAAGGAGAATAATAACCATGTCTAAACCCCAACTTAAATGCTATCTCTTCCATCATTTTGTTCTTAAAGTGACTGCCATGATCAATGACAATCTCATTCGGGATACCAAACTATGCGATAATTTGATTGAATATGAAGAAGGTGAAAGTATTCCCATTGGATTTAACTGTAGGCATGGCCTCGACCCACATAGTAAAATAGTCGATGACCATGATAATGTGTTGATGCCCCCGAGCCGAAGTTGGGTTATAATCCACGAAATCCACCCCCTAATTGGTGATGGGACCGACAGTAATGATTGGGTGATGAGGGGTTGAATCAAGTGAATTTTCTGAGTGAACACCTAGCAGGGGTGAAACTTTTTAACCGCTTGAATATAATATTTAAAGATAGTAAGACAGAAATAACCGGCTCGCAAACATTTTTGGGTTGTCAGAAGCCTAGATAAATGACCACCACAAGCTCCACTGTGGCAATCGTTAAGGACTGACTTGACCTCTCCGTGAGTTAAACAAAGACACAAGATATTGTCTATTCCTCGATGATACAAAGTGTCACCGTTGATAGTATAATTCTTAGCTTGCTACCTTACATGTCGTCAGTCATCTCATGAGAGATGCTGAGGGAACTACAAAGTTTGAATATAGGGAACAATGTATCCATACCAGGGTCAGAGGATGAGACAAGAAAAATGTGTTCATCCGCAAATGAATCAACATGGATAACATCCTCATCTAATCATGGAAAGTTGGATATTAACTCCGCGAAGACTAGTGATTTATTGGATTTCATAGAAGCAAAATCGAGATCAAACTCTTGTAAAATGACAATCCATTTATTATATTTCCCCCCTATTATATGCCTGGTAAGGATGTATTCAAATGGATTGACATCGACAACCACATTAGTCTTTCAAAGAAATATATAATGACCCAAATGTTGCACTACGTGAACGACACCCAAAACTATCTTTTCAATGTGAGAATAATTAAGTTAAGGACCGACTAAGTTTCGACTAGTATAGTAGATGACGTGCTCGTGGAGCTCATAATCCTCCTAAACCAGAACCATACCAATCGTCTCTTTAGATGCGACAATATAAAGCAAGTAGTCCCTACTGTAGTGAGGAGACTTTAGCAGAGGCGTCATTACCAAGGCCTTATTTAAAGCATTGATGGGCTCCTGGGCTCACTCATCCCAGATAAAAGGGGTGTCCTTGTTCAAAAGGCACATGAAACCCTTAGTGATATTGGCATAATTCACTATAAATCGATGAACAAAGTTAGCTTTCCCCTGTAAAACTTGAAGTTGTCTAATCGTGCGTGGGGGAGGAAATCGAAGTATTGCCTCAACCTTTAGAGGATCTACCATGATCCCAGTCTCAACAACTAGAAAACCAAAAAGACGACCACACTTAATGCAGAAGATGCACTTGTGAGGGTTCAACCGGATTCTATAGTAACGACATCCTTAAAAAACAAGCTGCACTCTCTTGGGAGAGTGATCAACAAGATCATCAAGGTCAGCTTTAAATATGTGCTTAAGATCGTGAAAAGAAAAAGTCATGGCACGTTGGAAGGTTTCTCCAGTGTTTTTAAGGGCTAAAGGCATTTTTCGGTATGAAAAAGTAACCTAAGGAAAAATTAATTTTGTCTTGTGTTGATCCTCAGGTTTGATTTGAATTTGGTTATATCCTGAAAATCCATCCATAAAATAAAACACTTCACTTCTTGAACACTCGTCAAGAATCTGATATATGAAAGGTGTCAGGAAGTTGTCTTTAGGACATGCCTTGTTTAGGTCACGAAAGTCCATACATACGCAAATACTTCCTTACTTCGTATTCACTAGAATGGGATTGGATACCCATTCAGTTAAGGGAACCGGGTAGATGAATCCAACATTAAGTAGCTTCTCCACCTCTGCCTTAAGAGAAGGGGCCTTCCGGGGATTGACAACTCTAAGACATTGTCGAATAGGTTTAGCATCCGGATAAGTTCTAATCTCATGTTTGACAATACAAGGGTCGATTCCTAGCATCTCTTCATATGACCAAGAAAATACATCTAAGAATTTCTTGAAGAGTTCATCATAGATCAGGATTTCCTCTGGCAGACAATCTGCACTGATATTTACATTTTCAACCTTGCCAAGGGTACGAGAGATATTGATCATGACGGTAGGAGAAATTCTTGCCATATGTCCTTCAGCATAAATGTTATGTGTATCAAGTGGAACTATGGCATGATCGACTATCTCACTCAAAGTAGATTTAATGTCATCCTGTTCAATTCTTTCAAGCTCTAGGAAAAAATAAGAGAAATGATGCATATCATCCCAAGGTTTGTTGGAACCATTCATGGCATCGATGATAGATTTTTCTAAAGGAAAATTCTCAATGAGTAAATCATGTGAACAAGACAACAAAGTGGCCCACACGGTCCTAATAACAGTATCCTCCTCATCCGTTGGCAAGGTAACAGGATTGGGATCAGAAGAAGAGTCAAGAACAACTTGATATACAATATTCTTTGTCGATAGTGGCATGTCCATTCCAGCATGAAACTGACCTTCACAAGAGGAATTCAGGGAAGGTAAGGTCCACAGATCACTAAAATAAGAACTGTGGAAAGGAATGGACCTGCCTGTTGAGACGGGCCTACTGGACATGGTGTAAATGTGGTGGCTCGGTGCCATGAAGTTGAAAGTACCCATAAGGGAAGAATACATTCTAACACCGATATTCTCAGTTGTCGACTGAGAATTTTTTATCACAGGGATCGACGATCCAATAGATGCATTAGGACTAGAGTATGTAAAGGGAAATTGGTCGATCATCATGATCTTCACTTCATAAAGAAAACAAAGAGTATGGAAGATAGACGATATGACGGCGACCATAGCATAGGTCCAATTACATCCTAGTAACAAGTTATAATCAAGAGGTGCATCAACTACCTCGACCTCGACCTCTACCGTCTTCCCACCTAGATGGACCAGAAAGGAAGGAAGGATACCGTGAGGGAGGAAGGAATGACCATCAAAAGCGGTCAACATGTTCAATGACTTAGAAAGAGTCAGAGACCAGAGAGATTTCCAGCAGATCGGGAACATCACACAAGTGGCGGTGGCTTCATCAAAAACCACACATTTGATGGTATAATTTGAGTACTCCATGTGGATTTGGAAAGCCACATGGTAAGGAAAGTGAGGCTTCACATATGTGACATCAAACTTGATAAATTTTGATCCAATGGGTTCTAAAGCTCCTAAAGAAGATAGTAAGGAATTATTGTGTGAAGGACAGGTCTGGAGTACCTCCAAAGCCAACATCACAGAAGGGGTTTGACCCAGGTCCTCAACAATAGAGTAGTTATGGGTGGATCTAGCATTTGGATTGTGGGTAGAGTGCTTAAGTACACCTTTCGGAATACGAGGTGGTGACTCTATTTTTTCAATCTGTAAATTCATATTCGTAGGAGGAGGAGGTGATTCTAGACCAGGAATAGCTTGTGAAGAGCTACAATCTCGAGATCGAGTGGCTACATTAAACTTTAAATTGACCATATTGATATGCAAACGGTCGCCATATTGCGATGACGAGTTTTGACCCCCACTAGCTGAATTTTCGGTGTTTGAGGAGCTGAAGGCCATGTGTTGGTTGTGTGGGAATGGATTCGTCAGCACGACAGCTGGTAGAGATAATATCCTCGCAACTTCCGCAACTTTGGGGCATAAATGGGTAAATTAATCATCTGTTAAAATCTTACAGGGAAACTTCACCTTACATCTTTCTCATTTTCCCTCTCTAGCATTATTATTCGTCTTCTGATTATTACCATTGTCCTTGGGTTTATTACCATTTTTCCTACCCTTACAATTATTACGTCCTTTCTTATTCTTCCAGCCTAGTTGTTGGTTACCATTTGGGTTGGCCAACGATTGCAAGGAATGTACAACCATTGAATGAGTGGGGTTGGAAGACACAGACGAAGCTATCCCTCATGCAAAATGGTTTAGAGACAACTCTTTCAAATGGCTTGTCACCAAGTATGCAGACTTTACATTGGCGATACCTACAATACCATCGGAATGAGGTTCAGTATTTTGTCTAGGGTTGTAATTTGACTGCGGTGTGTCCATAAGAATGTCATATAACATCCCAAACTGAGCATATATGAGATCTAACCGTTTTGCTTTAAATATCTCTTGTTCCTCAGTGGTAACCCGGTTTATGCAACATCCTTCGAGATAAGAGGGTGTAAAGACTTAAGGAACCATTATAAAAGAAAGGTCGGGTGTATAGGAGTCTTAATCGACCTCTTCCATCTACGACACTCCTAGATATGATCCGAGATATGAGTGGCAGTGTCCTGGTGTAAAGTGAACAAAATTTCTAGGCCAACATCGTAATGAACCGACAATTGGAAGTGGTTAAGGAAGACTAATACCATCTGACTAAAAGTCCCATATTCCCCCCTAGGTAGCTCGATATACCATTTTTTAGCAACTCCAATGAGGGTACATTGAAATAATATTGATAGAATAGAATCGTCATTAAGGGAATTCGAGGAGCACCAAAGGTGAAAGGTAGTGACGTGATCATCAGGATCCTCTCCATTCTTACGTTCGAACTTCAGTATGTCTGAAGGAAGCTTGGTGGAGACGAGGGGCCATGTAGTATCATGACTCACATGGTCGTTCATCAACTTAGACAAGTATGGAAGATTAAGCATGGCTAGAAAAGGGAGATGGGGTTGCGACACTTGGCCCCAAGCTCCCGGGAAAGATTGTTCTTGAGGAACTGCATCCCATCTAGTTTTTTGGTAAGCACCATGTCCATGTCAGAGATTGTAAGGCCCTCCTCCGGGATGATTCATAAAAGGTTGGTTGGATATCATTCCAACATGAATTTTATGTTGGGGGTTTTAAAACTTTCCCTGAGCCAGATTAGATCTGGGTTGGGGGTTTCCTAAAGTGTGAAACTGACCTCCTCCGGGTGGGAATTTGAAGGATAGAGGTGGATTCGTCATGCCAATTGTATTGGTCGGAATTGGAAACGAGGAGGTAGTGGTATTGGAAGAAACTTGAGAAAAATCTTGTCCACCAGGTTGATTGCTCCACCCAGAAGCAGGAGTATTAAACCTGGGGTTAAAAAAAGGAATGCCTCCCATATTAGGAGTCATTTGAGGGATTTGAGACCCACTAAATCAAAATGGAGTATAAGGAGGTGTAGTTCCCCCAAGCCCAATGCTATCATTCGTGCCAGAAGTTGGGATGGCACTCAAAAATTGTGAAGTAAAGTTCGACATACCATTAGAAAAAGGACTAGAGGCCATAGGGATGGACTGGACATTATATCCTGGTGAGTGATCAAGAGACCCAAAATTATTCGAGGCAAGAGATTGAGCATTCACTATAGGCCGAGCCATAGTAATGATAGGTACCTATGGCACCACAACCAATGTGGTTGTAGGATTCAAATGGGTGCCATTAAATATAGTAGGTGTGGGAGTCGAAGAGCTCCAAGTGTTCTGAAGACTAGGTTCAGTACTCATCCTTATATAATCACAAGTTTGAATGGTGGATATGTGTGTAACATGCCTAATAACTCTACGCCTTTTATAAGTAAAAGACTCAAAATCCAGTGGTAACTGTAACAAGCGACGGGACCGGCAGGGAGGTTGGTTTGACTCCATGATGACTTAAGATTCTAAGGATAAAAAATATATCCTAAGGCTAACTAGTAATCAAGGATAACATCAAAAGTCAAACAACCGATATGCATACAAACAAGGTAAAGTGGATGAGAATGCCCTCCCTCGCTAAAGAAGGTATGTATCGCCCAAGAGGGGCCTCATGGGATTAACAACCAGTCTATCACATCCCCCTAGAGAGGTAATCCTCCATAAAGGATGTGTGTTTTCTAACCCTTATCTGACCTAGGGTACCTACAGAATAACCCCTGCAAGTAACCTATGTGGCACCTAAGTCAAGAAACTAATAAACCAATGTATAATTGATGCACAGGGGAGCAGTTGTAAGTCAGGTCCATCATATGGGTAGGGTAGAAAAGCCTGAAACCTTGAAATTACCGCCTCTCACGGAGGTAAAGGCACTAGCAAGATCCCACAGATACGAATAGATCCCCAAAAATATCTCTCATGCTAAGAAGGTATCGGGGGGATATCCCTTCAACCAACCTCATGCGACCTCGTGATTAAATCTGGTGTGAGCGGAGACTCCTAATCTTACCAATTATACAATGGATTTCTTCACTCCCTTTCAGAGACACATATGTTGATTTAATTTCCTTGGAGAAGTTTACTCACAAAATCCTATTCCAAGGCACTAAATCCTAAGCTAGTTTGTCCACCCTAGAAAATAAAATCGTGACTAATCAATTTTAAGTTATAGCATTAATTTTAGTGGCCATGATTACTCAAAAAGGTATGGTAGTGAAACTCATGGTGTTATGACTCTGGAAGAAAAGTAAATATGAAAATAATGCAAAGTACTAACTTTAACTTTCAATGAATGATATGCTTCTAAAAACCAATGCAATTTTCAATTTCAACTCTGCAATTCTGAAGTAAAAAATGCAATCTTTCATTACATGCACTAAGCTAATGACAAGAACTCAAAAGACAAAAATGTCAAGAAATGCAAAATGCCTATTTTTTGTATTTTTAATATAATAAAAATGAAAATGAATGCACTGAAAAATAACTTGATATATAACCCTATTGTGTATAAAATGATATAACTCAAGAAGGATACCAAGCAACAAAACACCCATCCCAATGTACAAGGAAAATCAAAATGAAAAGATGATGAGAAAGACCCCACCCAAAAATTCAACCAAAGATAGGTTTCCTGTCATCCTACAAGAAATTAATAGGCACTACAAAGACCAAAGAAGACTCGGAAAACATCAAATCCCACCAAGCAATCACTAGACCAAAAACAAAAGCAAGGAAAACTGATGTACGTGACTATTTAGGCAAATAGAGCGTATGTACATAGCTTGTAGAGGGAAAACCTGCGTATATACGCAACTTTCAAGGAAAAAACCACGTATATGTTTCAAAACAAGGCCAGACAAGGGAGAAGGGATGAAAACTCAGAAACCGAGTGAACCTTGTCTATCAAGCAATGATATGACAAGAAATATAATATGTACAAGAGCAATCTAATGAGAAAAGTACTCCAAACCCTAAGAAAGAATATTCAATCCCTAGTATGGTCGCCAATTCTTTTACAAGGAATATCTCTCTATGGCTAGGGTAAACAACAATAGGTGGAAATGACTGCAGAAACCAACTCTCTTATCAAGTATGATATATAAACAAATATGCTAGCAAGACAAGATAAAAGGCCTACCTGGTCCAGACGTTCGATGAAGTCCGCCATTGAGTACTTGACCCAAAGAAATACACCTGCAACTAGTCCACAACAACCAAGAAAAAAAAGAATATGGTAATATTATATAATGTTACAACATTCAATAGCACGATCCATTAATAAACATGAAAAAGACACCCATGGAATAATAATTCAATATATTTGCAAGATATCAATTGGATGGGAAAAGAGTATTTCTATTAATAAATGATTAACAAAAGTGAAAATTTTACATACTTCCGTGTCGACACGGTTCAGAAACAAGAAACCAAGTTCCTTCCAGCTGGACCTCAACCACTTCAATCCTCCACCAAAGTCAAGATCATAAGAGAGAAACAATGAGGTTCTCAATTAGTAAGGGAAGAGCTTGGGGATTGAAAACTATGTTCAGACTTAAAGGACAAAGGGATGTAGACTCAATATGAAGTAAATAATTTCTCCATAGTAACTTTGCTCTCAAAGTTGAATTCTTTCTCCTCTATCCATAGCTCTGTATTGGCCCATTTATAGCCTTCAAAATGGAACTGAAGGCCCGACATTAATTTTCGTTTTCTGGCATAAATATCGATGTACGCGGGTTGTAGTGGATAAGCCTGTGTATACGCGTGTTGTATAGTAGGCAAGATGCGTACATGTGTAAAAATATTTATTTTTGGCTCTGGATTTTATAAATAGGGAAGATAAGTCCGCATGGGAAAATGGAAAAAGGCCTTATGGGAAAGATTGCATAGGGTGAGGAAAATATTTCTATAACATAGCCACTGGAACCAAAATAAGGATAAATGAGATGGTGATACGTTGTCCCATAAGTCTTAACGAAGTGAATACTAATGTTGATCTAAATATTATACCATTGGGATATTATGATATTGTAATTGGAATGAATTGGTTTGACAAACATCATGTTGTCCTCGATTGTCATAACAAGAAATTTACATGTCCTGATGAATAAGAAAAACAGAGCACTATGAAAGGAATTCCAAGACCCATTTCTATAAGGGATACTTCAGCCTTACAACTAAAAAAATGTTTTAGAAAAGGATGTCAATTGTATGTATCCCATGTGGAGGAGACAAAAAATAAAAAAGGGCCAAGCCTTAAATATTTTTCGGTACTACAAGATTTTGAATATTTATTCAAGAAATACCAGGATTGCCACAAAAGAGGGATATATATTTCTCTATTGATTTAGTACTATAAGGTTTCGTAGTATCAAAAACACCTTACAAAATTAGTACACCGGAATTAAAATAATTGCAAATGCATTTGGAGGAATTGTTGAAGAAAGGGTGCATACGTCCAAGTGTTTCACCTTGGCGAGCACTAATACTCTTTGTAAAAAAGAAGGATGGAACATTGAGGCTTTTTATTGACTTTAGATATTTGAATAAATCCATTGTGAAGAACAAATACCCTCTACCTAGAATTGATGACCTCTTTGATTATCTAAGAGGGGAAAATATATTTTCAATATAGACTTGAGATTAGGATACCCTCTTGTAAGAATCAAGGAAGAAGTCATCAATAAGACAACCTTTAGAACTAGGTATTGGAATTATGAATTTGTAGTGGTGTCATTGGGGCTGACCAATGAACCAATTGTATTTATGTGGTTAATGAATGGCATATTCATAAATTATTTGGATAAGTTTGTCATAGTATTCATGGACGACATACTTATATATTCTAAGTCATAGGAAGAGCATGAACATCACCTAAGATTGCTATTGAAAGTGTTGAGGGAACATCAGGTGTATGCCAAGATTAGTAAGTGTTATTTTCACGAAGAACAAATCCATTAATTGGGACACATTGTTTCAGTAGAAGGTTGAATCCATTAGAGGATGGTCAGCACCCAGGAATTTTTCAGAAATCAGATCTTTTATGGAATTAGATGGTTATTAAAAAATATTTATAGCAAGTTTCTGTAATATTGTTCATCCCATCACTTCTTTACAAAATAAGGGAAATAAATTTGAATGGACAACTAAGTGTGAAGATAACTTTAATTTTTTGAAACAATTACTTACGAGTGCACCTATTTTAATGATTTCTAACCCAACTGAAATTTTTGTGGTATGTACATATGCATGCAAGGAAGGACTTGCTGGAGTCCTTATTAAAAATGGACATGTCATTGGCTATGAGTCAAGAAAGATTAAAGAACATCAGAGGAACTATGAAACACATGAATTGGAACGTGTTCCCATTCTTCGAGCATTGGATATGTGGAGGCATTATCTCATAGGGAAGATATTTGAATTAGGAACATGCCATAGAGGCCTGAAATATATTTTTGAACAACCAACATTGATCCAAGGAAAACAATATGGTTGGAATTTCTAAGTGAATACGATTTTGACATCAATCATATCAAAGGAAAAGAAAATAAATTTGTTTCTAATGCATGCTACATCCATTAGTATGCATCAATCGTATTTTAAGAAAATAAATTTATATGTTATTGTTACAGATCAACATTACCTATATGTATAATAAATATTACAACAAGAAAATGTATAGTAGAAAATTAAATAATATGAGATGGGGGAATATGTATTTCTTATGCATAAAAATATAATTTTTGTTCCTAGTTTCGAAGAACATAGGAATTTGTTATTAAAATATATTCATAATGTTTCATATGTCAAACATATCAGTTACCATAAAACAATTGCAGTGGTAAGAATCCAATTCTTTTGGCTATGAATGAAGAAAGAGTGAAGGTTGAGCATACGAACCCAATGACTTTTCTACAACCATTACAAATTCTAGAGAAGAAATGGGAAGTGGTAACCATTGATTTTATAACTAAATTTCCCATGACAACGAGGAAATATGATTCAATCATGGTGGTGGTTGATAACTTGACAAAATATTCTCAGTTTTTCCCTGTGAAAATGACTCATATAACAACTAATATTGCATAAATCTACATGAGGGATATTGTAGGTTGCATGGGATACCTAAGGAAATTGTTTTAGATAGAGATACAAAGTTTACTTCAAATTTATAGAGGGTATTTTTAAAAGGATATGGTACAAATATGAACTTTAGCAAAACATACCATCCACAATCAGATGGGAGGACATAGAGCGTCAACCAAACAATTGAAGACATGTTGAGAATGTATGTGATGAATAAGCCATATAAGTGGGAAGATTACTTGAACTTGGTTGGGTTTTCCTATAATAATGGGAATCAAGATTCATTGAAATGAGCCCATTTGAAGTTTTGTATGCTAGGAAATGAAACACTCCAGTGATTTGGGACAACTCGACAGATAGAGTGGAACTTGGGAGAAACTTTCTCAAGGATATGGAAGACCGGATGGTTAGGATTAAGTAGAATTTAAAGGCAATTCAAGATAGATAGAAAAGTTATGCAGATAAGAAAATAAAATCTAGAGAATTTAAAGTGTGGGGGAATGTTATTTTGAAAGTGAATCCCAAGAAGAGATCATTGAATTTGGATAGTTGTACAAAGCTAGCAACCGTATTCAGTGGTCCATTTGAAATATTGAATAGAATAGGGCTAGTTTCATACATGCTTGCATTGCCTACTTCCATGAATTTGCATAATGTATTTCATGTTTCTTTGTTCAAAAAAAATGTAAATGATCCTAACCATGTTATTGATTGGCATTTAATTCAGGTGGAGCAAGAGGGATACATTTAGGTCCAACCAATGTGCATATTGGACAGAAATGTCAAAATGCTCTAGAATCGAGTGATAGAGATGGTAAAAGTTCATTAGACATGCTATGGTCCTAAATATTCTACTTAGGAGCATGAAGATGCAATGAAGGTAGAGTACCCACAATGTTTTGAATAATTTTGAAATTTTGAAATTTTGATTTCCTATTTTGTATATGCACTGAGGACATTGCCAAAATAATGGGGAGCAGAATGTAATACCTTGGTTTTGAGTCCCCATATTAAATAATTTATTGTGTTCATGTATGAAAGGATGAAATGCCCAAACAATTAAAAGAGGCCCGTGTTCCTAGGAACTGTAATGTTTTGATCATTATTAATCATAAAACACATCGTTGACTGTTAGACTAACAAGGAAAAGAGTTATAGGGGTCTATGATTCCACGAGAGAGGGGGCTTGAGGGGATAAGAATTTATTTTATATTTTATTTAACCATTTTTGTTTAATGCAGAATATCAGTTACATGAGCTTCTTTGGGGAAGATCATGTGGTTATTTAATTCCAAGAAATATATAAACCCATCTTTAGGTTGTTTGGTGCTTGAAACTGTTCATTATGTTCTCTCTCTCCATTCACTCTTTCACCCATTCATCATTCCTCACTCATTTGGATCTTAGATTGGAAAATAAAAACGAATTGTTGGAGAGGAGCCGTTGTTTTCTTGGCTATAATGATTCTTGGTGTATTTCATCCATGAATTATTGCGTTCATGTGTGTGATGCATTGACATGTGTTAATTTTTTCTCACAACTATGAATCATGAGAGTCCCATCCTAGAGATTCTTGAGCAAATGAATTGGATCCCTGGAAGGAGGTGGACAACCTAAGGGACTACGTGGAAGAGAAGGGGGTCCATTCTCTTGGGTTGTGCAGAATGGAGAGAAAATAGTTGGTGTACATTGGATTGATGTGTGTTGAGAATCCTAGGATATATTGAGTGATGACTGGTTTGGGGATCTATGTGACACCCTGGAACCATCCTTATGGATTCATAGCCCTGGCTCTGGGGTGACATTGTTGTTAAGAATTGGAACAAAAATGTCTACGGTTGGGTGGAACATCCTTGGTATGCAGCTAGTTGGTTATTTGTTTCATTAAATATTTTTAAGAATTAGGGGTAATAAACATATCATTTCAGTATAAGAATGCATATTAAAGAAATGGAATATGGAAAGGGAGCCTTCAATCATGATAAAAAGGCTAAATGGAAAAATATCAATGTTGGTAATTGAAATATAGAATCGAATGGAAAGAAGGGTAGAGGGGGGAAACAAACATTAATAGAGACTGTGAAAAGCCTGCAAATAGAAGTACATAGCTACAAATAAGACAGTGAGAGGGGGATAAGAGAAAAAAATCAGATAAATGCTCAAGTGATGCAAAGGCTATATCAGTCGCACAGGAAAACAAAAAATGGGTCAAACTCAAGACTAAAGGAAGAGGGAAGATATCATGAAAGAAGAGATAACTACAGAAGGATGAGTTATTCGAGAAGTGATAGAAAAACTCATAGACACCACTCACCTTCATAATATTGGGGAAGTTTCATTGTTTTGAAAAGAAGGTATCAAAGAATATTCACTTCTTCATACCATTGGAACTTATCATTTAGAGTTCAGAAGATTGGGGAAGTTTCGCTACTCCATAACGAGGGTAGAGAAGAAAATTCCCTTCTCGATACCATCAGAACTTATCATTCAAAGTTTAGAATATTAGGGAAGTCTCATTGCTCTTAAAATATGGTATCAAAGAATATTTCCCTTCTCAATACGGGTGAAGATTTTTATTCAGAGTTCAGAAGATTGGGGAAGTTTCACTACTCCAAAAAGAGCATATCAAAGAATATTCCCTTTCAATATCATCAAACTCTTCTAAAAGATATCTTTGGAAAACACTTTTATGAAATAAAATATCCACAAGATATGATGACTGATAATGGCCCCAAAGAATCTAACAACTCTTATTATTTTTGGATTGTGTCATCTGATTCGTCCCTTCGAACTCAATCTCATTCCCGAATCCAATTCTTTTTCAACAGTTCATTCCCAAAGGCCTTTCAAGAATGATATACTATGATCCTCTGTGACTCAATCTCAACCGTTGGTTCTCCATGTCAAATTAGTCTAGTTCATTGATCCACGAAACTTCACAGCCGCCATGAACACACAGAAAGGACAAATTCAAATCTACAAGTGTAGATTGACACCATAAATCACTTCTTTGACTACTCTGAACACTTAAACTCAAAATATCTTCATAATTGGGGGTTTCACTTCTATTATTCTCCATTCCCCCCCAAATTAGTAACATACAAATATGCAACAACTAATTTTACAAATTCACAAACGTTCTGGCCCATACGAGTCCGATGTCGAACCAAAATCTATGATACAAATCTATAACATGTACATGTGATCTTATTTGCATCCCCAATGTTGGATTGGTGATATCCCCCTTTTCCCAAGGAGTCTTATCTCTTGGATTCATTCTTATTAGGTTGGTCGTGTTGATGTTTAATTAGGCTATTTTTGTTGACAGGTTTGAATACTTTCTTTATCTAATCATATTTCTCTTTGCTCTTATCCTTCAAATATTTATGCAAAGACTCTCTTCCCTTTCCTCGCTCATACAAGTACTTAGACTTATTGATAGTCTATGATACTTTCCCTTTCCTTTATCATACATGTAATTAGCATAGTGAAAGTGTGGTGGGACCATAACGCACCAGTCCTAGTTTCGAAAGGTGGCTCTGATAACAATCTGTAACATATCTAGCCACCCACAGGCTGGGCACACTATTGTAAATCTCACTTTTGAACTGATTTCGAATTCTAATAAATTTTTAATTAATAAAGAGGCATGAAATATTAACATGCAGAGATATAGATTCATGATACAACATAAAATGAATGAATATAATTCCATACATAGGAAAAACCAACAAGAATGCATATTATAAACATGAATCTCAAAGATTATAATTAATACACAACGGAAATAAATATACAGGTAAATGAAACCATCAAGGAGAGAAGTTATCTTTAATTAAATAGATCACCAAGTAGCTGCAGACTAAGGACGCTCCACCCAACTATAGACATTTTTTTTCCAACTCACAATATCAATGTCACCCCTGACCTAGGGCTATGAATCCACAAAGACAGTTACAGGGTGTCACTCAGCTCCCCAAACGAGTCGTCACTCAAGCTCTCCCAAGTTTCTCAATGCACAATAATCCAAAGTACACCAAATCTCTTCTCTGCATCCTACACAACCCAAGAGAATGGACTCCCTTCTCTATCACATAGTCCCTCTCGTTGTCTGCTTCCTTCTAGGGCTCCAATACATCTGGTTAAGAATCTGCATGTTGAGACTCGCAAGATTTACAATTGTGAGAAAACATTAAGACACACCAATGCATCTCGGACATGCATTCGTTAACTCATGGATGGAATAAACCAATAGTCATTACAACCAACAAAACAATGGCTCTTTTCCAACAATTCATTTTTTCTTTCCAACCCAAGATCCAAATGGATGAGGAATGATGAATGGGTGAAAGAGAGAATAGAGAGAGAGAACAAAATGAAGAGTGTGTACCCCCAAACAACCCAAATATGGGTTTATATATTTCTTGGAATTAAAGAACCACATGGATTTCCCCCAAGAAGATCATGTAACTGATATTCTCCATTAAAACCAAAATGGGAAAATAAAATATAAAATAAATACTTAGCCTCTCAAGATCCCTCTCTGGTGGAATCGTGTCACCCTATAAATCTTGTCCTTGTCTTTCTATCATCCATAGATGTATTTTATTATTATTAATAATCAAAACATTACATTTGCTAGGCACGTTGGCCTCTTTTAATTGTTTGGGAACTCCGACCTTTAATACATGAACAAAATACACTATTTAATATGGGGACGCAAAACTGGGTTATTACATCTGCACCCATAAATGATCTCAAAGGATTATAAGGGTTCCATTTGTTTAGTGAAAGTATTTTTCTCATACCATTGTTAATCAACATGGTTGTCCCATGACCCCAACCTCACAACCGATTTTCACAAATTAAAAGAAACCATTAAACAACAGATATTTAACCTCAACAAGAGGAACACAAAATAAAATTGTGTCTAAGATATGATTTTGGGGATAGGAAACCAAATAAATCCCCATTATCCTTTTCTCATTGAAACTTAGAAGTTGCAAAATAGGGTACCAAAATCCTCCAAATCAAGAATTCCTACACCATAAGGCAGGGATACACTCGTGAAGGGTCGAATGATGAGGTCCAATTGTTTTGTGTATGCCTCCTTGGGCCACCCAACCGTTGTAAAGAATCTATCCTGTGACCCATTTATGAGGTGGAAAATATAAATTTTGTTCTTGATCGATGTAACTTAGTGGCCAAATCTAGGTTATATCTACCCAAGTGGCGATTGTGGGCTGCAATTGCACCTGAATTATATTTTGAGTGATTTTTGGGAAATATCAGGAGTACTTTCGAGATATCCCCCCTTCACCCTTCATTATAATTGATTATTCATACCTTCACCAACTCCTCTTCCAGTGGATTCATGCCCTATTGTTGAGTTTTTTTGGAAGACTTGATGTTTTTTGCGAGGAAGGATGATAGTTCTATTAGGACACGTGCATTTTATTTTAATCACCCACATGGATAAAACCATCAACCCTCTTACATTGTTACATGCTTTATGTATGATGAACACTATCTGACTACATACAGTTTGGAAATACATTGTTGAGATAGTTTTCAAACCAAAATTTCTTTTATTTTCTTCTCCCCACCACTTGCACACATTCACATATCATCCAGAATCATAGGAGAGACACATCATACCCATTTTTCTAGATGTTTGGGAAACCTACCTCCAATTTTGGGAGGTGTCCCTAATTTGGGTGACACATCAACTCAACTATCACATACACCAGTAAGTGCCACGGTTATAGGATTAAATTTTCTTGGATCTAAATTGCTTGGTGCCAATACCTATAACACCTAACCAACTAGTCCTCCGCAACAAGGAAGCAGATCCAACCTTCTTCGCAAGGCACAAGCTGTCAAACATCCTGACAAGGGAAAACTGCTCTAATTCTATACACCATGGAAGGAAACACCCCCACCATGCCATACTTGGCATCACTTAATATTCCATATCTAACCAAATTGACAAATGATCCCATCTTACATGACCCCACTTGATCGAATATGCCCACCAAGATACCTTCTGATATCCCTCTAAGCTCAAAGGCAATCTTGAAGAATACCCAACTAACCACATCATGTATTTTCATTTTTGGTGTTCTTCTAACAACACTATGGAAGATTCCATTCATTTAAGATTATTCCAAAGAACCCTCACTGGTCCCTCAGTCAAATTGTATGTAGATGAGAAGTTAGGGTCCCATACAACCTTCAAATCATCAACAAAATCCTTCCTATCATTCTTCTAGTTATTTGTACATCATGACACCAGTTTGGAAATTATTTTAGAGTTCAAACAAACCACTATTGTCAATATCGCCAACCAAATTCATGAATGACATCGACAAAGAAGTATTTTTAAGTTTGATACTACCCCTCAACAACGACTAGACTGGTTCCTCAAATATCTAGTCCCCACAATTTCCAAAGACACAACCACCAGTTTTCCTCAAACTAAAGATGAGGCCATGACAAAAGATACATATTTTTATTTCAATTATTTCCAATTGGCGTACCTCTACTCCATCATTTTAGATGCTCCTCATCCTCTATCTTTTGGTCAAGACAAACCTGAAACATCACATGCTTCTGATGGTTTGATTGGGTCCATGGCCCATAATCATCCTCATGTTCAATCAGTACCCACGTTTGTTTCCAATCAATACCAACCAATATATGATGGAAACGCATACTATCGTCCCCCACCACTTCAACCAACATTTATGACACCCCCCCTCTTCCTCCCTCAATGGGAGCACATGTAGCCACACACCCCACTAACATGATGCAAGTACTACACCCAGGCCCATCGCCAACCACATCATATAACCCCATGAATGGAGGAGGTACCTAAAACTCATATAATAAGTATGGAATCCCCATTCCCTCCTCAAAGTAACCCATACTAACCCTTCCCTAGTCCCCCTCAACCCATTTCCCCACCACACAGACAACAATAGGTGTTGAGTAAGGTTGGTTGTCATTGAAGTCAAACCTTGAAGAAAGACCCATAGCATAAAGGTTTGGGTAATGGACCCAATAGTGTTTGATGTAAAT
>JASDQU010713122.1:33695-46105 GCA_032191745.1 Picea mariana
GTTTATATTTTATTAATTGATCTGCATACATACAAGTACATCAACAGGCTCCTGGCCTTCAAACACTTAGGCTTCCTGGCCTAACAACCACATAAGCCTTCCAACTTATACAAAACTTGGCTCACCAGCCTATGGAACATTTTTTACAATACATTGCATATATCATGATCTGTAATGGGGCTTGGCCTTGGGGACACTACAAACATCATCACTGCCAATATCATCTGATAGCATCAAATGCATCATATCTCAAATCCATACTCCATTTGAGTAATCAAGCATGATGGTGAATAAGTCGCTCACTCCGCATAGTGATACAAGGACCATTCTTCTAATCTGGACATACGTCCTAGAAGAATGACTATCCCAATAGATGTTGAAAGATATGCCATGGGATACAAAGACCATTCCTACAGGAATTTCAGTCACATACTATTTTCTAATCGGGTCATATGTACCATAAATATCCATCTCTACCTAAATGCCTTAGAAAATATCGCTCCTGAACCATTTTCCTAATCGGGCCACAATCTGTGCCTTAGGAAAATACCAATCCATGATACATCAACAAACTGTCAACCTGGACCATTCTCCACAGAGAGAATGCCCGTCCACCAACAATCTGTTTTGTCTGGACCATTCTCTGCCTGGAGAATGTCTTTCCACCAACACATTGACTATCCATCTAGCTGGAAATCAACTCCAACACTAGTGGTAGTCTCCATGGCACTTATATAGTATCATACTACTGCTATAATTCCATCCAATAGAGCATAACTATGTCTATCCATAGTAGGATACAACTACTATCCAGTGGTACACAACCACTCGTAGTAGCACACCGCTACTAACCAATGACACACAATTACTACCACTGGATCACATCCACCACAATAGCATACAACTATTGTTCAGAGACATACAGTCTCCACAAAAATCATATCATCTGATATCAACTTGCATAAACAATATCATGATACAAACTAGGTCATCTAGGCCATTCTTCCACTCACATCTTTGAGATCTGGAAGAGTATCTACCCTCAAAAAGTAAAACATCAGCCATGGGCTATCTAGACTATTCTTCCCAAGCATAGAAGAATAATTGTCCTTGATTTCTGAGCCTGGACCATTCACCTAACTATATCGTTCCTTCGACACTAATCATAGTGCAACCTGGAGAGAATGAGTCTGCCCTAGGGAATGACTGTCCTTGATTGCTAAACCTGGAACATTCACCTTACTAGGCCATTCCTGCGACACTAATCACAGTACAACATGGAGAGAATGATTCTACCCTAGGGAAGAATTGTTCAAACCATTTCCTATGGAAATAACTATCCCGCACCAACCTCCAAAACAGACCATTCTTCGAAACTACTCACAACTGTGAACATCAAAAGAGTGACTTCCCAGTGAGGCAAACCATTGTACTTGACCACTAATCAGAGTGTCTGCCAAGAAGAATGATTTTCCTAGACCATTCCCCCACACTAGCCACAAGGGGAATCATTTTCTATGGTACATCAACAATCTATCGGACCATTTTCATTACGAAAATGATTTTCCGATCTGGACCATTTTCTGAACTGGAAAATCACTATTCGTCAGAAATCTCGAACCACTTTCCGGACTGGAAAAGAACTACCCAACCTAGACCATTTTCCGAACTAGAAAATGACTGTCCATAAATCAATAACATATCAATTCTCCCTCCCAACATGGGAGTAATCACTTCCTTTTTCAATAAGGAAGTCATCTCCAAGAGCCCCAACGTGTCCCTTAAGTACGCAAACTTTTCATCTTGGACAGAGGATTTACCAAAATATCTGTGATCTGCTCATCTGTGGAGATATACTGGAGAACCACTTCTCCCCTTTGGACTTTATCATGGAGAATATAATGATTGGTATCAATGTACTTCAACCTATCATGGAACATTGGGTTCCCTGAAAGCTTCACATAGCTATGATCATCACAATATATCACGGTCGAATTCAACACCTAATTAGACAGTCCAAAAACCAACTTACAGAGCCACATTGCTTCTGTACAAGCATCACAAGTTGCAATAAGCTTTGCTTCTGCAATGATGAGTGCAACAGACCTTAGTTTCCTGATATTCAATGACATCGTGGCAAAGCTCAAAATGAAACATCTCCAAGTAGAACTTCCTTTTTCATCTGCACTCCCTGCATAATATGAATCAA
The DNA here is from genome assembly GCA_032191745.1 of Picea mariana. NCBI lineage: Eukaryota > Viridiplantae > Streptophyta > Pinopsida > Pinales > Pinaceae > Picea > Picea mariana. The sequence continues at coordinate 35,905 of JASDQU010713122.1, forward strand.
TAAATCGATGCAGCTGTATATCATAACTCAAACGTCCCACAAAACAAATATCCTGATGAGTATTCTCCAAATAAATTAACAATCCAATCAATTGTCGATACAAAGACGGGTCTACTGGATCAGAGTCTCTCAACTTCTTTAGATCTGTCATCATGGGAGTTTTCCATGGATTTGCAATCCATCATACCAGACTTCTGAAGAACCATTTCAATATACTCCCTTTGTCATATGAAGTTTTTGCCATGCTTTTGTTGTACATGAGAGGCTTTGCACCAAGTTTGATTGAATCCATATAAGGTATTCTTCCATCTGCATACAAGGGTCTCTTTCTAGTGTACCTCAAAACCTTGAGGTTTCTCTACATACACTTCTTCTTCAATTAATTTGTTGAGAAGAACAATCTTTACATTCATCTGATGTAAACTCCAACCCATGGATAATGTAGAAGATATAATGGCTCAGGTAGAGGTATGTTTGGTTACTGGAACAAGTTATCATCATAGTCTTCTCCCTCCTTATGGGAGAACCCTCTAGCCACAAGTCTTGCCTTGTATCTATCAATGCTCAAGTATTTTTCACAATTTCTCACATGTACATTGTTCTTCATCACAACTTCCTTCCATTCCTTCTGCTTGACTACTTCTAGTGGATTCAAACTGATTCAATTGGTTGTTCTGACTTTTTCTTTTTTTCTTGGAATCTTCATGCTCTTCCTCATGTTTTTCTTCAATGTTGGACTCCATGGAATATTTTATAGATTACACGCCCTTCTTTCTTGAAGGCTCCAACCTTTCTTCATAAGAACATAAATGTAGATGGACAACCAAAGATATTCAAGTATTCTTTTCGAAGAAGACTTCTTTTAGAGTCAAGTTGAACATGTGTTGCTTATCATGGTTGCTACTTCCAATGAAGAACATGGACATATACTCCATGGTATTCACAGATTCTTCAATGGATCATATCGTTGGGGGTTAGCTCCCTCTTAATCTTAACTTCATGTCTGAATGAACAATATGCATGCTCTTCTTTTGGAATTTTGTGATCAACTCCCTCCATCTGAGAGAGTCCATGCTTATGTCTGTTGCATCTCTCTTTTATTTCTTCAAAGTGTCACAAGCATGTTTTGGTTTCCTTTTGATTCCTGACTTCCTTCGAGTCTAACTCCTCTAAGTCTCTTTAAGTTTGTTTCTATATGTTCTGATTGTTGCCCATCTGAAAATTGTGTCATCCTTATAAACTTCTTCTACGACAACATCCACAAGGATTGTTCATCAAACATATTTCACAAGGGTACCTGCCCGAAACAAGAACAACAAGAGAAAACAAGAAATATCTATCTAGAGGAGATGTTAGTTCAACTTGCGAACAAATACAATAAACATATATATCAATAATATTCATATGCAGTCGAGTATTCATTGCACTTAGCAATAATAGAATCTTTCAAAAACTGCTTTCACAATTTGTAATGTAGCAACTATCACCCTTGATATATGCAAATTTGAATCTTAACAATTTAATCAAACCTAGAACCTAAAGCCTCAACTTCTATGAAAGGTGCACTTATTCCTATGAATGTACTGAATCCAAGATTAAGACTTGGACAAGGTCTCTAATACTTTTCCTGCAAACACACTCACGCTTTTCTAGATGATATAACTTGGATAGCATATATAAGTGCATACCTTTGAAGTCTTATAGCATCTTTCAACTTCTCTTCCAATCTGAAACTAGATACCATCTTGACAAGAAGAGATTAGAAACTCAATCACAAGATTCAATGATTAGAACAAGCTAGAAACTCTAAAATTTCAACTTTGACTAAAAAATCAATTTGAGCAAAAGTCAACCTTTGACTTTGACCAGTTAAACTTTGAATTTAACTTTGACCAAAAATTTGAACCTGACGTTTTTGATAGTTGAGAGTACCAAGAGGTGTGATAATCTAGGGCGCACTATGATCTCAAGGAATTAGGTCAAATGATTCATCATAAGTGCCCCAACACAAGGGTTATGGTTTGTTGCAGCTGTATAATCAGAAAACCTAGCTGTAGTTGTAACTGGTGCCATAACGAGTTTAACAAATAACTTCCCAATCTATCTTCCAATGGTTATACTGTATGAAGATAGTGTAGGCCCATAACCTATTAGAAAGAAAGAGATGTGCTCATCTTTCCATAGACAGTATAGCAATATTGTCACCCAACCATAGGCACAAAGGCCACCCCTGAGCACCTTAACCTTGATAGACAAAATATTTCCAGTAGCAGACCAATAACCAACCAAGGCTAGCGCACCTTTCTCCAAGGGTAGCGCACCAAGAAAGACTAACCAGAAACCAAGCAAAAATTCCAAACCATAGCCAAGAGACCAAGTCCAACCAAAAGTCAAAATCCCAGTTGGAGCAGTTGCAACAACACTCCCTCTCCAAACTTGCGCACCACTAATCTTGTGTAGTTGTGAGTGAGTGAGTGTCAAATGAGTTCTAGCGCCCTCTATTTATATTTCTCTATCTCACTTTACTGGGATGACTTCTCTTTCTAGAGGCTAATAACTCAATATTAAATATTCTCTTGAGCCAACTTGTCTTCTAGGGTTATTATCCAACATTTTAGGGTTTCTCTTAATTCCTAGAATATTCTAGTCTTGTCAAAGGTTACATGTGGAGGTCAATACCTCCCACAACTACCATAATATCAAAAAGTTCAACTATGGATAGACAGAATATCCACACCCAAATTTAAGCCTTTCCATTTTGAAAATTTTTGGTTAAATCATCTAGACTTCTAGGAACTCTCCCAAACTTGGTGGGAAAAGGCGGAGATCTCACATGGCTCACTAATGTATAAATTCCAACAAGTACTGAAGAATTTCAAGATGAATCTTCAAAACTAGAACAATAATTTTTTTGGGAACATATTTCAAGCTCAACGAACACTGGAACAACGCTTGGAAGAAATTCAACAAGAAATCATTTTGTAGGGGTGCACAGACACTTGGAGTCAGGAAGAAGAAATACTTAAACAAAAACTCGAGGAACGGTACAAACAAGAGGAGATACTATGGAAACAAAAATACAGAGTACAATGGATTAAGTAAGGGGAAATAAACACCAAATGTTTTCATCGCTCTATAGTGCATTGACGCTACATTAATCACATCACAAAGCTATAAGATGCTCAGGGTAACCCAATCCTTGATCACGAGGGATTAGAAACTGAATTGGTAAACTACTACAAAAATCTCTGATCAGAGCCACCAATTGACAGAAACTCGACCATTAATAGTGTGACTCAACATATACCATCCCTCATCACGCTTGAACAAAACCGAGCCTTAATGAGACCTATTATGCAAGAAGAAGTGGATCGAGTTTTCAAGAAAATGCCTTTGGAAAAATCACCAAGTCCCGATGGTTTCACAATTGATTTCTTCCACTACTACTGGCCAATGATTAGAGAAGAGTATGGCAACTGGTAGAAGAATCCTGAACCTCGGGGAAAATCCTCTCTGCTTTCAACACCACCTTCCTCACTCTCATCCCAAAAGAAGACTGAGACACTTATCTGAAGCAATTCTGTCCCATAGCACTCTACAATGTAGTCTACAAGATCATCTCCAAACATATTTCTCTCTGGCTCAAGCCCATTCTTCCCTTCATCATTTCCAAGGAACAATCAAGGTATGTTGAAGGGTGCTAAATCCTGGATAGCGTCATTATAGTACATGAGGTGATTCACTTGGTCAAATCAACTCATACCCTAGGTATTCTCATTAAATTGGATCTCTCAAAAGCTTTTGATCGATTTAGTTGGCAATACATGAATTCCCTCCTTGCAGCCTTTGGCTTCGATAAGGACTGAATAAACTAGATAATGAAACTCACCACCTCTGCCTTCGTTTCTATTTTGGTTAACGGAGTTCCCTCACAACCTTTCTCTCCCTCCAGAGGTATCCATTAAGGGGACCCTTTATCTCATTTTGTCTTTGTTATCACGGCAGAAGGCCTAGGATGTTATATCAAAGACTCAATAGAGGATAGTACCCTTCAGGGCCTCCCTCTTCACAATATTCATCCAACCGTTTCCCACGATCAATTTGCAGATGAAATCATGTTGATGAACACCCCCACTGCTAAGGAAGCCATCAAACTCAATACTATCCTCTATGACTTCTGTGAGGCCTCAAGCACCACTATTAACCTGGATAAATCCAAACTCTTTTTCTTTAACACGCCGCCTATCTTCCAAGCCCACATCACTCATCTTTTGGGCATCCCTAGGATTATCTTGGGATCACCCTATCTGATGTAGTTGCACAAAATATTTCTTGGGACAACCTTATTCTCTCAATTTCTAACCTCTTGAGCAGCTATACCTTCAGATCCCTCAATATTGCTGCTAGATTGGTCCTTATTAAATCAGTCCTTCAAGCTCTCCCTACCTACTTTTTCTCAGCTTTGGAGGCCCTGCAATTAGTCATCAAAACCATAAATAATTTGCAGAGGAATTTCCTTTGGCATGGTCACGATCTAGGAAAAAAGTGGGCTCTTGTTGGATGGGAAAAAGTTTACAAGTAGAAATCTATCGGAGGACTCAGACTCAGAGACCCTGGCAAGCTCAACAACATCATGGGTGCTAAAATCTGGTAAACTTGGGTCCAATATCCAACAAAGCTCTAGGAAAAGCCATGGAAACAAAAATATTCACCCCAAGCCAATGAGGAACATCTCATCAGATTTAACAATTAGATCCAAGGCTCCAACATCTGGAACATTACTTGTCACAATCGCCCTCTTATTAAAAAACATGCCTTTTGGGAAATCCAGAATGGCCAAACAATGTTGTTTTGGAGAGATTCATGGAAACAAATAGCTCCTTTTCATTATTTGGAGGGATTATGTCCTCTACATAACCACATGAAACATTTGGCTCCACTGAAGGTGGCATATCTCTGGTTAAGGGTCTCTCACCATCCTCCCTGTCGCACCTGAAAAACCCTTCCGCACGACCTAAACATTCTAGAAGACCGTGACATGCAACCATGGTGGACCATCGCTTCCTAGAGAAAGATTTGCATCACCAATGGCTCAGATATTCTTCGGTGGGGTTACTCCCCTGTGGGTATGTTCATAGTGAAAGAAGCCTACTTCCTCCATGAGAATTTCCACACTCAACCAAAAGAGAACATCTAGAAGATTATCTGGAAATCAAAATTTTGGCCGAAAATCTCTACTTTTCTCTAGCATATGATTCAAAATTGAATCCTCACTTGGGATAATCTCAAGAAACGGGGGTTCATCGGACCATCGATATGTCATATCTGTTAGCAACAGGAGGAAACTATGGAGCATATCTTCAATCAATGTACTCTCAATGGGGAGATTTGGGATCAGGTTGCTCAAATTATGAGAAAATCCAATAGAGCTAGAGACAACATCATAAGAACCATAGAAAACTAGGGCACTGATGTTTATGAAAATCCAATCTTGAATCGAATCTGGCAGTTACTACAGGGCTTCACTATTTGGCAGATATGGAAAGAGATAAATAAACACATCTTCCAATCCCAATCTTCCTCCCTTTCCTACATCTGGTCAAGAATTTTCAGACATATGCAGGAAACCATTCTAGCCAATTAGTGGTCCCAGAAGGATCTTACTTGAAATCCCCAAGAGAGCTCCATTCTTTCAAAATGGAAGCTAAATCTCCCCTGCACTCCACTTAACGCTCCTTCGTACTGGTTCTCCAATTCGTAGGCTTGCCTCATGGCTTAACCCCCCTCCATGTTTTGTCAAACTCAATTTTGACGGTGCCTCGAAGGGAAACCCTAGTACGACAAGTTATCGTGTTGTTCTTCGATATTGCACTTGGAAAATCATCCACATCCTGGATGGACACTTGGGCCATGAAACCACTAATTCTACGAAACCATGGGGATTAATCAAAGGAATCCAACTCGCCACTAGTCAAAACATACCTCAACTAATTGTTGAAGGGGATTCCCAAGTGAATATATCGTTAGCAACAAAAATAATCAATGGTTCTGATCCAACGAAAGTCTCCTTGAGTTGAAGGCTCCTTGGTTTGCTTGACATGTTCAGTACTCTTCTTTGACCCTCTGTCACCCTCATCCCCTCTCATGTGTGGAGATAAGATAATAAGGTTGTAGATAGATTAGCCAATGAGGGAGTCTCCTCTCATGAATGTTACACATGATTTTGGTCACTCTGGTGATGTCTCAACAGTGATGTATTCAGGCGCCCAACAAGGTTCTTTTGCCTAAGAAAAATGGCTCCTGTCTTCTTCCAAAATCATATTTTTAAGATGAGTTCGTAGGCTACCTATGGTCTAGGGTGCGATAATCCTTCATTCTCACAGGCCATCCACACTTAGGGTGCAAACTTCTCACAGTCTGCTCCATATATAGGGTGCAAACCTGTTTTTAAGCTTGGAAAGAAGAAGAGGTCACGAAGGTTCTAGAAGGGGATCTTCTAGAAAATGAGTTGGCATTTGTATGGTTTTCATTCTACTGACTTCTCAGATTTGGTGGGATCATCCTCATCCATGTAACCATCTCTCCTTCTCCTATATATTGAAGGGTTTCTCATGGAAAAGGTTAAGCAAGATTGAATGAAGAATCGGTGAAAGAATTGTGTGAAGAACCCTGCTTGGATAGAAGCTTGAAGACTCTATTTGGTCTATCAAGAGGAATTGGATCTTCTTCATGCAAGTGCAGAGCAAGTGTGTGTGTTGTAACCAAGGGTCACTGAAAGGAAGCTTGCAACATCAAGGCGATCAGGTTGTATCTTCTACTTTCATTTAATATGATACAACAGTATGTCCCTTTCCCATAAATTCACTCTTACTTTATTGCGTAACTCCTTGATCATATGCATAAGTTGACATTGAATATACTTTGCTATCTTCACTTTGGTTGGTTTGTGCTGTCTTGGACCTGATTCCACAAGAGAACCAGAGCGAAGCGGGAACAACAGAGACCTAAGGAAGCGATATCAATGTATGTCAGTTATTCCTTCTCTTTAGTAGATTCAATGACTACAAATTAGGGAAAGAGTCGTGTTCTATCTTATTTTGTTCTAGATCCAGGTGGATCTAGGGAGATCTGTTAGCGTCTGCACCTACCGATTTGTCCGATAACAATGAAGAGGATATCCTAATAGATGGACAACATCTCCCAGCACCCTGCTTCTACTTCAGTGCTTGGATATTTTGCACAGAGATTTTCCTCCCCCGGATGGGGTGATAACTAGATTCCATGCAAACTGAGGAGTTATTTTCCCCTACCGCCACCCCCTCCTCTAAACCTCACGGTATGGGAGACATTCTATTGACATGATCACATATAGAGGTTGGTTTAATGAAGAGCTCAATGCAACAATGACAACATTCTTGGACTAGTACGAGTTGCACAAGCCCTATCCACTCGGCCCTTCAAGCACCTCTCCTTCCCAACTTGGCTATAATTTGAGAGGTAAGAAATGGAAACAGTTATTTGGATTTGGTTCTTTATTTGGCTTCTTGTGTTTTCTCAGGATATTTTCTTTCTTGCTATTCCTCTTTTCTCTTGGTTTCCATTCTTGTCTCTCCCTCTGACATGCCTAGGGAAAGAGGTAAGCCTAAGTGCAGGCCAAGTTACTACAAGTTTGTTTTAATGTTTAAGCCATTATTATAGTTCTTTTCATTTCAATAGATAACAATAACATAATATAGGATCACTGAGAAATACACAATCATAAGAGACATAACATTTATCCTGGGAAACCCTCTAGGGGAAGAAAACCCAGCAAAACTTCCTTATTATAGATAGCCAATACAATGCCAAAAGATAACTCAAGTAAATACAGAAAGTCCTCTCCTAAAGATGTGCCTCTCTCTCTCTCTCTCTTCTCCAACTACAGTTTTGAAACTTGTCTCTCAATGAGCAAGTGAAGTGTGTGTCTAAGTGAGGCGCTAGCCTCCTTATTTATACAAGTCTGGCACATGTGGAAGTGTCCTTTCACTGGTAGGGCCGACTTCTTCTACTGGGTGGTTATAACCACCTTTATTATATTCTGGGGCCGACTTCTCTTTTTGCCTATTACAATTATATTATGACCAATCCACAAAAGGGGATTTAGTCCTTTTACAATAGCCGACCTAATCAATCCACAATGGGGATTGATCCAATAAATAATATATAAAATAATAATAAGAATACACTTTTCAGTTACATTATTTCAACACTCCCCCTTAACAAGAAGGGTATTCTTCAAAAAAATCAGACGAGAGAGAGAAGCCTTTATCATCAAAAACATAAGGAGGACAACATCATCAATATCATCTTAGAACACTGACTAGTGTATCTATAAATCATCGGAAGTTTTCTTCATCGACAACATCATCATTCTGAAAGGAATGCAATCATTTTTTGCATCAATATGTATTAGTATAAAACTAATACATCATCATCACAGCATGAGGCTGGCTCATCATAATACATGACTGTCTTTACGTCACAGCTGTTAAGCTGGAAGCTCAGTACTCGTCTTACTTTATGTCAAAACAATCAAGTTGGAAGCAAGATACTAGGCTAGCTTTATGTCACAACTTCTCAAGCTAGAAGCATAGTACTAGTCTCATCTCAATGTCTTACTTTACGTCATAGCACTCAAGATGGAAGCAAGATACTAGACTGGATTTATGTCACATCTTCTCAATATGGAAGTACAGTACTAGTCTCATCTCATCGTCTTTCTTTACGTCACAACCATCAGGTTGGAAGCAAGATACTAGACTGGCTTTACATCATAGATCAAGCTGGAAGCACAGTGCTAGTCTCATCTCATTGTCTTGCTTTACGTCACAACACTCAAGCTGGAAGAAAGATACTAGACTGGCTTTACGTCACAACTTATAAAGCTGGAAGCACAGTACTAGTCTCATCTCATCGTCTTGCTTTACGTCACAACCATCAAGTTGGAAAAAAAAGATACTAGACTGGCTTTACGTCACAACTTCTCAAGATGGAAGCTCAGTACTAGTCACATTGCATCTTCTTGCTTTATGTCACAACAATAAATATGGAAGAAAGATACTCATCCTACTTTATGTCACAACAATCAAGCTGGAAGTAGGATACTAGACTGTCTTTACATTGAAGCTATCAAGCCGGAAGCACAGTTCTAGTCTCATCACATCATCTTGCTTTACGTCACAACAATAAAGCTGGAAGCAAGATACTCGTCCTGCTTTATGTCACAAAAATCAAGATGGAAGTAGGATACTAGACTAACTTTGCGTCGCAACTATCAAGCCGGAAGCACAGTTCTAGTCTCATCACATCATCTTGCTTTACGTCACAACAATGAGGCTGGAAGCAAGAGATGTCTCATAACAACAACTACTCCCCCTTTCAAGGAAGGTCCTTTCGGACTATACCAAGCTTATCTCGAAAGTGCTCAAACTTTACACAAGATAGGGTCTTGTTCAACACATCAACAACCTATTCATCCGTGCTAATGTACTGGAGCTTTAAGGCTCCTCTCTACATCATGTCACAGATGTAATGATAACAAATCTCTATGTGCTTCGACCTATTATGGAATACATGATTCTTTGTCATCTTTATGGATCTCTGGTTGTCACATAGGATTGTGGTTGCTTCCATCTCTAGGTAAATTAGGTTGGTCAACAACTTTTGAATCCATATAGCTTCGTAGCTGGTAGAACATGTAGCAATGTATTCTGCTTATGATGTGCTGAGAGAAATGCTGTATTACTTTCTACTCTGCCACGAGATCATGGCTGATCCAAAACTGAAACAACATCTTGAAGTGATTTTCTGTCAGAAACACTTCCTGCCCAATCTGAATCAGTGTACCCACTCAATGTGAAATCATGATCTCCATCATAATTGATACCAAAATCTAATGTACCCTTAAGGTACCTCATCACATGTTTTGCAGCCACAAGGTGAACATGTTTAGGTTCTACCAGAAACTGACTCAAGGTGTTCACGACAAAAAAAATATTTGGTCTAGTGTTTGTCAGGTACATCAACGATCCAATAATTCGTCTATACAACATGGCATCAATCAATTCTGACGAAGTGTCGACCAACAACTTCAGCTTCGTTTCCATGGGTGTATTCATGGACTTGCACTCTAACATGTCGAATCTCTTCAAGATTTGGACTG
>JASDQU010713123.1:4052-30207 GCA_032191745.1 Picea mariana
CAATTTAATTTACTTAAAATATATAAACATATTGTATAATTAAGAGAATTTGGTTTTATCTTTAATAATTAAGTAAAATTCATTTAATGTTATACTAATTAACTATTAAATTATAATTTAATTATTTTATAATATTTTATAAAAAAAATTTGGTAAAATAAGGTACTTATATATTAATATTATACAAAAAGATATAGGCAACCATTTATAATGCCCGCCCAAAAGGAAACTGGGCATCATAAAGACATCACAATGCAACTTCCATATGGGTACATTATGTCCATAATAGTAAATACATTAGAACTAGAAAGTCTATGTGGCATATACATAACAATTAATCTAAAAATGACTAACCAAATACAACCAAATAGCAATCAACATCAGATAATTATCTGGAGAGAGACTAGATTGGGCTTGCATGGCAAGTTTCAATCAGTTTGGCCTTGCCTTTGGTGTCCTTTTCCATATCATCTTCGAGTACAATTGGATTCAAACTGGTTCCTGGAGATCCCTGAGACCCAATGACCTCAACATACTCATTATCATCATCCTCTCCCCAATTGGTCACCTTGAAGTTAATTCTGAAGGCAACCTTGCAATGGACATTGAATTTTGCTTCCAGCCTGCAAATCCGATTCAGTATCTCCTCCGGCTTGTCCTACTTGGTTTGTGCATCCTTCAGGGATAAAGTTGTAATGGTTTTCGCCATCCAATATAATTCCATGGCACATAAAACTTTTGTATCCGTGGATCTATAGAATCTGACGTCCACTATCCATTCCCAAAACTCTTGTTTGATTTGTCGATTGGAGGTTTGGTCTCTTAGTTGTGTGGCCTCACCCACTAAACTGTCCAATTTCCCTTGCAACTTCAGCGAAGTGCTAGATTGATTAAATCCCCTAGCTTTCTCAACATACCTTCAATCGCCTATAACACAAGCAGATCTAGAAGCACGTCGATGGGTGGAGGCTCAAAAGTTTCCCTCTTCCCAATCCCTCGTAGGGAAGGCACATCACCCTTTTCTTCCATTTGGACACGAGGACCACTTAAGGGAGGGAATTAGAGAAGAGCCACAATGCCAACAAGGACCGAGTACAAGCTAACATAGGGTGAGATTCCCTGCTTTTTAATCCCAAAAAAGTGCTCCACAAGTTTGAAGAGAGAGAAACAACACGCAGTTTCCACAACTATCTTTGAGGGAGATCAATTAGACTATGGAAAGAAAAAACGTTGTCCTCCTCCAAGGAATTCACCTTGTTAACCAATATCTTATCACGTTCATTCATAAAGGGGTTTTTTTAATTATGAAAAATTAAGTCAATGTATTATAGGTATTGGGGGAGATGCATGGTATAGGGGGGTTTATAGGTATTGGGTGTTATAAAAATGGGTATCTAGTAAAAATATGGAGTTTTTTATTGGAAAGATGTATTAGGAGGGGGATTTACAAAATGATTTTGAGAGGTATTTATCAATATTTGGTGAAATTATGGGCATTATTTAATATCCAATGAATACACATGCTATGTCACAAGTTCAGTGAGTGAAAGCACCACCGTCCTCCCAAACCATCCAAAACCATAGATGAAAGCGAATTCCTCCATAAGAAGCCAAGAAAGACAAGTTGCAAGAGAGGAGAGACGAAGAGAGTCCAACCCATATCAACCCATAGAGAATCCACCTATTATTACATTGAAATTTTTTGTCAAAATTACCAAAACCTGAATAAGTTTTTTGTCAAAATTTTCTTATTTTTCACAAAATTTACCAAAACCTGAATATTTTTTTGTCATTTAGAAATTCAAATCCTCATTCAATAAGGTCTATGCAATTCATACTTATCCTTTGAACTCCAAATACCAAATCCGTGTGTTATGTACCAATCTTGCCATTATTTGAAACCAAGTCAAAAATTTAAAATCATTATTATTTGAAATGAGTCTTTTTATGAAAGACTAAATTTTAAATAATGATTTTAATTAAAGCCTAAAGTTTGTGTTTAAAAGTGTCATGAGTATTAGATATATTCTCATTACCTTTTGGCATTTTATTGCATTCTCATCATGGTTAAGTGATTTTATTCTAACTATGTGTCAACGCATAGCCAAAGTGTTAACTCATGAGTCAAATATGCTCAACACCTATAGAAATATGCATGCAAACACTCATCAAAATTCAAATGATATATTGAATGAACTTGCCATGTGAAGACATTTTCCAATGGTAGTTTTGTAATAAATGAAAATGGTGAGCCATTGTAGAATTTCTACAATGTATTTAGGGTGGTAGAGGTTATGGTGGATTTATATGTCATGCAAATATTATTTAAAGTTTGACCATATTATTGGTTTCATGGTAGACAATGGTGAAATTTGTTAAACCTTCAAGGATGAGCAGTAGGTTCATATATTAGATTTTGATATTGGACAGAGGAGCCAAGTATGTATTTTCGATTTGGGATGGTGCTAAATATTTTTCTTCTGAAAAAATTCTGACAGCTCCTGTGTTGGAGTGAGCAGTGAAGAATTCTCATGGTTGGATGTATACGAGGTTGATTCATATTCAGTGATGGATATTGAAGAGTATCACAATTTCTGGAAGCAGACAAAGGGTCGATACCCACAACTAGAGGAAGATGTAAAGGTCCAAAGAACATAGAGCCAATCAATCCAAATATTTCAAACACAATATAATATATTACAAATAATATTATGTATATTGTCTCTTAATATTAATGTACACGCTACAGTCCATTGTTCATGAGGAATGCATTGTAGAAGTGTGTGTACTACAACCTCTAAGACATCATAACATCGAAGAGGATATGATTAAGTTATTGCATCTTGTAATTAAATTGTTGTGCATTATCCAAATGAAAGACCCACCATGAAGGAAGGAGTCAAAAGGATTGCATGCTTAGGCAAAATCTTGAAGATAATGATGGAATCGAGGATCTAGCCAGTTCAGGAAGTTTCTTGAATTATAGATGAGGCACGTCCTTTTGAGAGCTAGGAAAACTGTATGTTGCTCAGGAATGCCTAAGGGAGGATAGTTTCTACGTTGGAGAAGAGCTATTTTTGTTTCTAATGACTACATATGATCTGCAAACTTCCGTGGATATTATACGATATATCTAATAAAATACTGAAAATATTTACTATTAAGGTTATTTTTCCTAGAGATCTCCATAATATTTATTTATTGTTTTTATGCTTATGCATGAAATAGATAAAATGTGGAAAATAGAGAACAATAAAATACAATCACACCATCCAAAAATAACACATCCAAAAACACAAGATATGACATCCAAAAATGACACAAGATAGGACCTAGGAAACCCAATACGAGAGAAAACCCAACTACAAAGTGAGGTTGCTCTACTCTCTTTTCTCTTGTATAGAAATGATGCAAGTACAAAGAAAGAGGCACTCTCCGTGGAGTTTGCTTTGACCTATGGCATGTATGGCTGCCACATAATCTCTCCTCCTATGTTATGCTCACAAAATACCACTCTTAGATGTTTTGCTCAACTATGGAACAAGATACAGTGCAAAAGAATGGAACCCCTTCTCCTCATAGTGGCTCGGTATTTAACTTAGCCAGATAGCCATCTAGGGGTAGGTTTTTTACTTCCTCAACCCTCAATTATGATAGGGTTTTGGACCTTCTAGAATATTCTAGAAATTACATACATTGCTAGCCCCATATGCATGAGCAATGGGGGTTGATGTGGCATCTTCTCGTACCATGGTGGTCAACAAGGTAGTTCAACTTGTGGGAGACATAACTTTTACATATGTACTCTGATTGGCGAACAATCTGCACCGTCAGAAAGGTCTCAAAGTGTAGCACACCATCAAGGGCGTAGGGAAAAGTTTTGGACACAAGAAATTCAAAAAACTTTGTTTAATGCCTCAAAATGACTCCGAAAGGTTCCAGACCCTAATTTTTCAAACAAACATCTACCACTAAAATGACCCCACAAGTTGATTCCTCCAATTTTTTCCACTCTAAAAGCATCGAGATAGATGATGAACAATATAATAGTCCATTCCATATCGGAATATGAGCATGCACTGCTTATACTCAATATGCATTTGAACGAAGTCTTTGTTGTCTCTAAACAAGCAATGAATTTTGACCTTTTGAAGCAGGCTCAGAAGAGCTTGCGATTGTAGAGAAATTTACACAAGATTACAATTTTATGTGGCACCTTTTGGGATGAGTACATTCAGCTCAAATAGCAATTTGAAAAATGAGATAGTGATGGGGAGTCCTTGTGAGACTAAGGTGCTACATTCCATAGAAAAACACAATAAAAATATATTGATAAAACAGAAGAGACTTTGGACTCACTAGATGAAGATAATGTTGTGTTTGCAGAAGGAAAAGTGATATTTGCAAAGTATATCTTTATCATGGCAATATTTCAAACCTATACCTTGGTTCTCACACTAAATTTACAGTTGTAAAGTGATATCCCATGTCACAATAGAGGAAATTTTTGGAGTTGATTACATAGTAGGGGAGTATTTTATTTCTTCTAAGTGATTACAGTAGCTCTTTACAGTCTTGGATACACCACGGGATACATAGGTCCTGGGGCAATTTTTCCAATATTTACATGTACTTGAAAGTGTTTTTCAAGTCTTGGATACACCACGGGATACATAGGTCCTGGGGCAATTTTTTCCAATATTTACATGTACTTGAAAGTGTTTTTCATTTGCAAGTACCCACTTTCATGTTTATACTAATGATGTCAGAGAATCCAACCTATCAACATCTTTATTTTAATGTATCCTTGTTTTGTATGTTGACCAAGAACATAGAGATTGTTTCCAAAGGCCAACTCTTATAGTGGTTTAACTTTAGGAAGGGGGAATTTGAAAGTTGTACAAATGATTAAAGGATATTTGAGACCACTAAAGATATTATAATTGGAAATGTGAAAGTTTCCCTTGGTGAATCAGGTGGCATCTAAGGAATATTTGTGAATTATGTCTAGACAACATAATTCCTATTTTTTTAGAGAAATATGAGAGCATATAAACTTAAGGTGTCAAGAACTCCAAGAGCCTCTTCAACCATAATTATGTTTTGGAAAAATTGTTTTTAAAATAAAGGCATCAAGTCAACACGTGAAAGATATAAAAGATGTAGTTGAAGACTTAGGAAAGGGTTAGCAAGTTAGAGAATATTTTGACAGCATAAGACTTTGTTCTCTATAATGCAGCTTGTGGGGCTATTGTAATTTTCTCAGATTGGAGGATCAATCTATAGATTCATAGCTCATCTAAAAAAAATCCATGTTTTCTTTCTTATTTTCCGTTTTAAGCTTATTTAACACTTCATCTCAGTTTCTTCTTAATTAATCTGTAATTTACAGTCATATTTATATGTGTTAAGAACAATAATTTGGTACGACCACCACTATTGTTCATCAGAGACTGATTGTAGGTTATTTTGCAAGTGTTTTACTATTGAATTCATTGTTATGCTCAACTCAGGCACTCATTTATTTTGTTGGGTTCATTCTCTTATACCCAACAAACCATTTTCCTCATCTTGGCTTACAAGGACTTCATTTTTTTTAACAGAAACAGTTGGAGGATTTTTATATTAAAAAGATGGCCGCAAAATTTCAAAAAATACATGTGGCAGGGTGTGAACACCATTGCTGCTTCTGAAAGAGATTAATTGTCTATTGAGGCCTAGGAAAACTATATCAACTTGTCCATATGAGCTACGGTTCTGCCATGTAAAAATGGCGATATACACATTTAACAACAACAAAAATTTACAATTCATAAAAGATCTGGTTAATAGTTATGAGGTTGCCTGGGATCTTCCTAATGTTCCGACGGTCAAGCTTCTGGATTCGCCTCTGTTGGGTTCTCCTCTGCATTATGGTGGTCTGGGTGATCCTCTTCATAGTAGCGTCTTGTGAATCCTGGAGCTACGAGAAAATGATGATCGTTACTGGTCACATAATGAAAAGAAGAGGGGATCTGAGATTCACCAGTGCCAACTGAATTCGTTGGTTGCCAAGGATTCCCCAACTCTTGAGTAACAACCCAAGTTGTCTTGTGTTTCTATTGACTCCCCTTAGAACTACCGCTAGTTCTTGATTATGGAGAATTTCTTGTTGTTGCAACAGTTTCTGAAGGCCTGCCAAATCATGACATATCCCTTGATTTTCATGTTGGAGATCTCGATGTCATGCATCTATACGCTCCTCCATCCTCCTACAGTTTGTTCGAAGTGCTCAAAACTTCTCTTGGAGCTCTTCTGAGGTGCAATTCGGGAAAGAACATGGAGCTCTTAACCTCCGCCACATGGTGGTGTGGAGATACGGGAGAAGAAGAGGCGAGCGGCCACCCAACAAGCAGATTAAGCAAAGAATAAAAGAGAGAAGGGTGCAGATGGAAAGACTAGAGGAGAAGGGCCACCTTGGGTGAAGGACAAGCGGTCTGAAGAGACAGACGAAGAAATTGAGAGAAAACCACAGCTGCCATGATTTTTTAAACAACAAATCGTTGAAGATGATGGGAGCCATTATCGCCCACAAGCAGAGGTGACTTCACGTAGAATGAGAGGACAGAGATGGCACCATAGGATTGTGGTTGGTCGTCAGGGAAATGAAGCAGAGATCCTCAAATATAAGGGCGATCAAAAGAAAAGTGAGAAAGGACATAGGGAGGATGAGTGAAGGCACGTGGCTTGTGAAGGGAGGTCACGTGCCAAGGGGAGTGGGGGCCCATTCGAGCAATGGGGGGGAGGCCACGTGAGTCGGGNGGGGAGAGGGGGAGGGGGGAAGAGGAGGGGAGGAGAGGAGGTCTAGATGGAGATAGTATTAGGGTGAGAAGAGAGAGATGAATAGAATAGTTCTTAAAAGTGGGTGGAAGAAAGAGTGAAGAGGCGCAGTTAAGGAAACCAGGCATAAGAGGAGTCTTGGTTGATGATTAGATGGCTCTATTCCAGGGATTTTGCCGCTTTAGCTAGGTTGTCTGCCTCGTTGTTTTGAGAAAGAAGAGTATAGAAGAAGCATAAGGTGGTGAAGTTTTGCTTCAGGGTATTTATTCATGATTTGAGGCCATTGGTTGGGCGATTTGCTGATATTGAGAGACCCCGAAGCTCCTTTATAACAATTTCAGAGTCCCCTATCACTGTTAAATTTTGGATGCTTCACTCGTGAGATATTTTTATCCCCATGTAAATTTGCTAGGGTCTCTTCTCTGTTATTGGTTGTTTTCCCCAAACCCCAAGAGAATTCAACTACTTTTTTTCCATCGGAATCATAGATGACTCCTGCCGCACCTGCCACCCCTGCTTACAAGGACTTCTTTACTCACTGTGAGTCATGGGATATATTTTTCTTCTCCTTTTCCTATTTATGGCACAATTGTCCAAATTATTATTTTTTTTTACCTTTAGAGTTTAAAATTATAGATCACTTTTCTAGTGCAAACCTTCACTGGTTATGAAAATAGTGCCAATGTACCCCAAAATGTTTGTATGTCTTATGGGAAGGATGTGAATACTCTTGTTACTTTCACTAACTACAAGAATTATTCCAACTCTCAACAAGATGAATTCAATAAATATGGAAAGAGTTCCAACAATCCCGACATGGTGTTCACCAACTATGGCCTAAAAACCCAATTCAAAGAGTATGGCAATAATGTTACATGCACCACCTTTTCATTAAAGTTATAATTGAGATTTTGTGTTTATATTGAAAATGTTTTTATATCAATGCATTTTGTTTAAAAAATGGTTATTCGTCGGGTAAAAAATGTCAATACTTGTCAGTCTCAACCAATTCATAGAGATTATGTTTGTACAAGTAATAACAGACCACATCATTAGAGCATTGGAGACTAGTTGAGTACTACTAAAACCACCATCTTGAACTTTCTAAATGCCCAATTCAAAAAATATGACAAGAATAACACAATAACAACCTTTTCATTAAAGTTATACATATGATGTTATGTTTATATAAAAAAAATATGGTTTTTAGTCACATCCAATCCAAGGAGATTTTGTTTGTTCAAGTAATAGTGGGCCACAACATTAGAGAATATTTAGAAGTTCAAGATGATGATTTCTGTTGTGCCCAACTAGACTCTAAATTGTTGAAATCTACATAATTCCACCAAATCATTTTGCACAACTGTACACTATTATATGTGAGGAATATATATATATATATATATATATATATATATATATATATATATATATATATATATGGAAGAAGATGAATAGAGGATGAAAGAATTGTTCAATGGAGGTCTAGCAAGATTATATTTTACCTATAATCTTTTTGACAAGAAGATGTATATTATAATAATAATAATTTGATGCAAGAATTTGAAGCATATGCAATAAGTGCTTTGTAGAACCCAAATCCTAATATCCCCTCCTTGGAAGGAACTTCTACAAAGGCATTGTAGAAGCTCCCTAAAGGAGAAGGGATATTTGGGTTGGGATTCTATAGAATTCTCAACTAATAAGAGACATCAACTTGCTAAAGTGCTTATAGGTAAAATTAATCTTATTGGACCTCTATTGAACAATTCTTTCAATCACAATTCATTAGGTACAAATGCTTGGTCTCATCTACTAAGATGAATATATCAATTCTAGTGGAGATTGGTATTTTACGATTAGTTTCAAGATATTTTTTTTATCATCAGGGAGGAACTCAACCAATTTTGTACAATATGATTACAAATATATTGGAAGTATATATTAAGCAAGATAAACTAGTGTTATAATGAAAATTGAAAAATATGGCTCATGTACTTTTTTTGTCTCTAAGTTATACCTCTTCATTGTGGAACACACTAATAGACAATATATCTCTTCAATGTCTCTTCTGTGAGGTTGCGATGATTGATATGACTAACTATGTTTTTATGTGGATGTGCATTGATGTCCTTGGATTATTGTTTTTTCACGATTCAAATGTGGAAACTTACACCTACATTTTTTTAGTTGATATATCTATAGCACATATGGTTAAGTAAACATTATCAATATTGTTGGGAATGTTATATTATTTATAGTGAAAACACATTCAATCAACTGACTAGTTGGGGATGATCGACTAGGTGATTGATCGAGTGAATGATTAATTCAAGTCGAAGGTCGAAGTGGTTTAAAGTTTAGTCGATTGGGAGTTGACTCGATGGTTGATAAGTTAGCCAACTGGATGTTTGATTTGTAGTCGACTGGTATTCGACTAATGGTCCAATGGTATTCAACTGGTGGTCGAAACTAGCGACAAAATCTCGAGAATTACAAGATCGCAGATAATCATATTCATAGATCTGTAACCGTTTTAGGCACCATGAATTAGGGTTTTACATGTTGAAGATGCCTATAAATATTTCATTATGTAATATTGTCTAAGAGTGATGAAGATATTCATGATAGTCTTGTGATGGTCATGAAGTATGAATTTGAATTGGTTGTAGTGTTGTTCTTATGTTAAATAAAGGGAGTAGGATGATGAATTGTGTCATAGGTGTGGACCAAGGTTAATCATGTAACTCTTTATTTGGTGAATTAATAATACAATTGAAGAGCGGAAGTCACTCAAAGATTATCGGTTTTCCTAATTAAGGGTCTCTAAGGAAAATGTTTGTGTACTATATGTGATTTCCATTGTTTACTTTATGTCTTAATTATATATTCTCTCTCCTACTTGGTTTATATTCCTCTACATTTGGTATCATATCAAGGTTGAGAATATTTGAATAAGAGAAGATCTTGGCTTCAAGGGGATGCCTTTGTCACTAAGGGTTCAACTCGTTCTTGGATCTATGCTAAACCTCGGTCTGGTGGGAGCTGTAAGGCTGTGATTTGTGCTTGAAAGAATGGAAATAAGTTCTAGGATAGAGATTGGGAATTTTAATGGTTGGAATAAGTGCAATAAAGTTAGGCATTACAAAAGGGACTACAAGTCGAAAGAAATTGAGAAAATTCAAGGATATAATGAGAAGAGTTTGACTGAAATGAAGACTTATCTAGGGGAACAAGGAGATGTGTATTTGGCATCGACCAATACATAGTTAGATCATGATGTTTGGTTGATCGAATCAGGTGCATATTTTCATATGACACCTCACAATGAATGGTTCTATGAATACAAGAAGTATGAAGGAGGATATGTATTATTGGGAGATTATTCGACAACCAAGATTTTTGAACAATGTAGAGTCCAACTAATGTTAAACGATGAGAGGAGTAGAACCCTTACAAGTGTGCCACATATTCCAGGTTTGGAAAGAAATATTATATCTATCAGTGCAATGGGTGATGCAAGTGTGCACACTATATTTGAGAAGGATTCATGAAAGATGGTCAGGGGAGCAATGGTCTTGATGATAGGAGCTTGTACTGGAACCTTGTGCAAGTTGTTGGGGAGTGTCAACTCAACTAGATGCAATAGTACGATTTTTCTTGATGTCAACTCGATTGCATCTTATTAGATTGTTCCTCATCTAGTCGACCTGACAATGTTATAGCACCATAGGATGGGACACATTGGGGAAAAGGGACTTCGAGCTATGCACAACAAAGGTATGTTGGAATACTGAGAGGGGGGGTGAATCAATATTATTCAGTATTTTACCACTTTTAATCATAACATTTAATCATTAAATTTATCTGTAGTATATCATCAATATATCATGAGCAATATCAATCAACATAACAAATCAAATAACCACAGATACACAGTACACCAGAATTTACGTGGAAATCCAAATGGGAGAAAACCACATAATGATTTCTTATATGTCAAAGATTACACTCATAGGAAACATGATCCAGGTGGATATCGGTGGCCACCCACCTCTTCCAACTGGATCACATACAGTTTTCATCTTGGCAGTTTTTTTCTAACTTTTCAGGTCCTAAACTTCTAGGGTCGTTTTGAGGCCCTAAACAACGTTTTTTGGGCTTGCCACAGTCACACTTTAGAAGGTGTTAGAGTGTGATGACAAAATATGTATTCCTTGGATATGTCTTTCCAATGGGATATCATGCACCTAAAACAGAGATCGTATGCAAAAGTTCCAACCCCGAGACGTTGATGTACCAACTTACCCCATCGGGGCCCACATGACTTTTGGCACTTCATCTCCTAGGGTTAGGTTTTTGGATGTCTATTGTTTTATGATTACTTATTGATGCTAAAAATGCCTAGAGGCCTCATTGTAATGTGCTCAGGTGAATGCATGTAGCTTCCACATCTCTTCTCAGAGATTAGCTACCACCATTCAAGCAAGATTGTTTCATTCTGCATTTTATAGTTTCAACAGATTTATTTATTGAATAGAAGTTAAGTTTCATCGTATCTATGTTATTGTTCTCTATATATCTATGTTAATGTTATAGATTTGTGTTTCATTTTGTCCCGCTCCTAAATTCAGATCAATGGTATCGTATCAGTCTACTCTTCATTTGTTTCTCTATTCATGCCCCCAATGAGGTTAGGGTATAAGAAGTTGAGTCTCGAACCAGTTGATCTTTTGCAAGATCAGCCTCGCCGATCCTGATGACCACCCATGGGGGAAGAAAAGAGAGATGATGGGGTAGGATATCCCTTTAAACTGATGCTCGAGAAATCCCTCGTGCGAAAGAGGAACGAGTTGATGGATAATTTTTTCCAAATCCTTCGACAACTGCCAACATGTGACACATCTTCCTCGAGTAGAGGCGCCACCCCCTTCAAGGTACAGATCAATTTTTATATTCCTATATTTGAAGTTCAAATAAATGCAAATGTTATAGAAAAATGGTTAAACATTCTAAAAGGGTATTTTTTTGTCCATAACTTTTTCGACAGAGAAAAGATTATATTTGCACTCCATAAGGTTGTCGCCCATGTCAAAGGTTGGTGGGAGACTTTTTGTGAAAAAAAGGAAACATAAGAACCTACATTATTTGTAATCGCACCCACTTGGGGTTCTTTCAGGGATGTTATTAAAGAAAAATACTAACTTGTTGGAACTTATGACAACTTGTATACAATATGGACCACGCTATGATAGGAAAGGGACCGAATAGTGCCAGAGTTCGCCAATGTCTTCCAGACATTGCGCACCAAGTTGGGTATCAAAGACTTTGGGTGACATATGGTTCTCAAGCATGATGGTGGTCTGCATGGATACATATAGATAGAAATGGATTTTATGGACTCGTTGGGTGTGGCTTATCGGTATATTTCCAAAATCAAGCAGAAGCTTAAACAAAAGACATGACAGTTTGGGTTTGTGAATCCCTCACAATAGAAGCAGGGAAAAGGTGGCCCCAACTCGCAGAAAAAAGTATATAGAAAGGATGGATAGTCTTAAGACAACCATTCTAAGCCAAAAACAAAGAGGGACAATCATAAGACAAAGAAAGACACTGGGAAGTGGTGCGAGTTCCATAAGAACCCTTGGCATAACACCATTGAATGTCGCTCAAAGAAGTAATTGGTGGTCGAGGTGAAAGCCTTTGAATCAGATGTGGGCTCAGATCTAAGTTAGAACCAGGAAAAGGGAGATGGATCATTGACGAAGAACCCAATGCCATCGTTGCTACCACCAAGGTCCAACCCGATGAACTCGATGAACCAGAGGAAGGTGAGTGCCTCCTTCATTCACATATGTAGGTGAAGGGTACTCCACTGCACTTCATCATTGATAGTGGTAGCCAAGAAAACCTCATCTCAATGGAGGCTATCAAGCGGTTGGCTCTGTCGAAAACACCACACCCACAATTGTACACCATCGGTTGCCTCCGCCAAGGGAACGATCTCTACGTCATCCAATAGTGTCGCCTGCCCTACGACATCAAGCCCTTCAAAGATGAGGTATTGTGTGATATCACCCCCCTTTAAGTTTGTGATGTTGTTTTGGGCCAACCTTATTTATGGAAATGTCATGATGTATATGAGTCTAGGCCTCGTAGTGTTATTATTAAGGAAATTGTACATGATACCCAAGGTAGTCCCACCTACTGTCATTTCCTTGATCTATGCCAACCAATGCAAGAAATCCATCTCTTAGACCATCAAGTTTGTATTCTTCGTGATTCATGCTCAAAGTGAGTAGAAGGTTGCAGCCACATCCATGGCCTCTGCGGCAGGTGTAACATCCCCAACCACCATGCTGGGCAATGCCACTTAAAAATTTCTTAGTCTTTAATAGCTCTGGTACTAAATTGTAATGTACTCATTAACAGGGACTCAACATCATGCACTAGTAACATTCCCAGCCTGAGTTGGAGCACACCCTACGACATTACAAATCTGATACCATTAAATTAAATACTAAGTTTTGTATATGAACATATTTAAGAGGAAATAGTAACAACATGTATGCAACATTGACAGTTCATATAGAATTTAACAATAGATATTCCATGATAGAAAACCCATAATTGCACACACAATAATTGAAATAAGCACATAAAAGTCACGTATCTCAGGAAAATAAACACCAATTGCATGCAAACCTTCCACGTTCCTCCTAGCCTTATACTGCACTGCTCATAACTCTCAGCAATGGGTCACCCCCGAGCTAGGGATAAACTCTATTAGGGAAAAGGAAAAACTAAGTCAATCTAAGGTCTGATATGCAGCATAAGTGTTTCACCCAAGGTGTCAACTGCTACAACTAACCTACAAACTCTCATTCCCCACATGCTTGTCCCACCCCAGAAAGTGTGCCTCTTCTCTGCTCAACATTCCCTCGGCTTCCCCACTTCCCTTCCGGGGCTTCAGCAACAGGCCAGATAGGAAGTCTCAGAGCCCTGTAGCTATTGCCCAACGCACTAGGGAACAAATCCAAGTAGTCTCTCTCCCAGAGAACTACTCACAGGCCTGACAACTCGCTTCTTTTGTAATACGACATAACCACTTCTTCTTCAACCCATCCCCCCCACGTTAATAATACAAGTGCAGGTTCTTCGTCACAGTCCAGTACCATCTAGTACAACTCACAACTGCTTTCCTACAACAACAATAAATACTTGCCCTCTTCCCCTTTGCATTGTATCCACAATATATATATGCATATGTCTTTTAGGACAATTGGCACTCCAAGGAACTCCCTTGTCATTATCTTCGAGACTTAGGATAGACATACATATATCCATTACTTTAGCTTTAAGAAATAATATTATAATACTCCAATGGGATTAAGCCCCCTAGATCAACCCCTTTCCTAGACTCTTAGGTGCCCCTTTCCCTTTTTAGTGGAGTTTATCCCCTCATAATCATTTGTGGATTGGTCTGCATGCAGCAGTGTGTTTTCATTAATAATATGAGTGTTTACATATAACAAAAATAGGCTAATTGGTCTTTAGCATCCAGGCTCCTCGACCTAATAATCACATAATCCTTCTGGCCTATAACAACTTGCTTCACCAGCCAATAAAACATTTACATGTTTATATACAACTGGGGTTCAACCTAGGGGTATTACATTCCCCTCCCCCTTATTTATGCATTGTCCTCAGTGCAGAATATATACACATACAATCAAAACTTTACTAGTTTTCACAAAGATGTGGATACTCTGCCCGCATGGCCCATGCTCCCAGGTCGCATCCTCAAGACCGCTCCAAGTCCATTGGACCTTTACTATCCCTACAAGTCGATTTTGGACCTGCTTGATCTTTCGATCCAATATGCATACTGGATGCACCTGAAAGTATCCTTCCCACTCCACCTGAATCACATTCAAATCAATGATGTGATTAGTATTATGTACATATTTTTTAAGCAATGATATGTGGAATACATTATGAATACTCATTGATGCAGGTAAAGAAAACATGTATGCTATAGGTCCAATCATTTCTAGGATTTCAAACTACCCACAATAACGGGCTGTCAGCTTTGAAAATTTTCCCAATTTCAAGGAACTTCTCCTGGCCTTTACTTTTAGGAACACATGGTCACCCACTTTAAATTCTCTGTGGGTTATGTTTCTATCATCATAGATTTTATGTATGTCCTGGGTAGCCTTTAAATTCCACTTTATTTTTATCATTTTCTCTTCCATTTCCCTGAGTAGTTCTGGCCCAACCACTTCTCTATTCACTGGGTTATCCCAACTTACTGGTGTGTTTCACTTTCTACTATATAGGGCTTCAAATGGGTTCATCTTTAGGGATGATTGATACCCATTGTTATAATAAAATTCCACCAAGTTCAAGTAATCCTCCCATTTGGATGGTTTATCCATCACATACATCCTTTATATATCTTCAATCACTTGATTTACTCTCTATGTTTTCCCATCTTATTATGGATCATAGGTTGTGCTAAAATTAAGATTGGTCCCAAAACCTTTGAATAATCCTTTGGGTCTCTTTCTATCACAATCGTATTGGGTATACCATGCAGTTGAGCAATTTCCCTTATATAAATATCAATAATGTTGCTTTCCTTGTGCGTGAAATTTACTAGAATAAAGTGGGAAACTTTGGTAATCTTTTCCACCACCACCATACTGAAAACATGTTGCTTGGTTGTTCAGGGAAACTTGATAATGAAATCCATTGCTACCACTTCCCACTTCCACTCAAGAATGGGTAATGGCTATAGCAGACCAGCTGGGTGTCTGTGCTCATCCTTGACTTTTTGACATTCCAAACACTTGG
The DNA here is from genome assembly GCA_032191745.1 of Picea mariana. Classification (NCBI taxonomy): domain Eukaryota; kingdom Viridiplantae; phylum Streptophyta; class Pinopsida; order Pinales; family Pinaceae; genus Picea; species Picea mariana. The sequence goes on from JASDQU010713123.1 coordinate 19,731, forward strand.
CAGTATAATCATCAACATCTTTCATCATCCTCAACCTGGGTGTCCAACATAAGGCACATTATTCATTTATTTTAAAACCATGTTTTTCAATTCCTGAGAGCTTGGCACATAAATTATGCCCCTATACATGATAATTTCATCATTTTCCAGCTTATAGTCTTCAACTTTCTGCTGTAAATTACCTTGTTGTAATTTTTCCTTTACTTTCATGTATTTCTGATCTGATTCTGTAGCCTCTAAAATTATGTCTTTCAATTATGTTTGGTACATGCTAATGGTTGTAGCATGTATCTCATGCACCCTCCTGCTAAGTGCATTAACTACCTTGTTCTCCTTACCTTTGATATGATTTATATCAAAGTCGTATTCGCTAAGGAACTCTAACCACTTGCTTTGCCTGGAATTTAGTGTTGGTTGTCCGAACAAGTATTTCAAACCATTGTGGTCTATCCTTAACTCAAATTTAAAGTTCTAGATCTAGATACATATCATTGTATCTTTAGAAATAATTGAGTTGTTATCGTCATTAATTGCAGTTTGGTCATATGTTAAATGAATCTCCAGTAAATGGGGGACTTGATTCATCAAGTTTAAATTTGGATGGGTTGAATCATGTATGTGTTTAAAATATCCACATATGAGCACTTTAGTTGTCCAATTTTCATAGCTTGTTGAATAATCAACATACACGAAATTTATGTTTTTGTATTAATGTGAACACATTGAACTCTAAAATTCTTAGTTGCGTTGTTCACAGATTCCTATTCCATCTTCCACTACTTGGACATGTTTGTCCCAATTCTCATTGGGAGAGTTTGAATAAGATAGGAGTTCACAGGTAAATTGCATGTTGAAAACAAATTTAGTTATATATGAAAATTGCAATGTCTTTTAAATTATTAATTTAAAAGAAAATTGTCTTACAATATATAATTTATTGAATCTTAGGGTATGGTGGGTAAGACCATGACTCAACCGACCATGGGAATGTCATCTTCTTGTGTGGTTGATGATATTCAGTTTGTCACATCACAAGTATTACATGTTTCAAAATTTAAAACTACAATTTAATGTGTTAAAATCATTTAATTTTAATTTTCAAATGTACAAATTTGAAATGTGTTATAGGATAATGTGGAGAAGAGAGTGTCTGAGACTGTGCTTGAAGAGAATGTGGAGAAGAGAATGCGGGAGATTGGTATCGAGAAGGATGTGTCTATTCATGATGATGCTTAAATGTATGTACATTGCACATTTGTGAGTTTTAGTTTGTTTTTATGCTGAGCCTTTTATATATAAGTGTTCAAGCTTGTTTGTGTTAATTATGATTTTTTTTTTTTTTGACTTTTTTGAATTTTTTTAGTTACAATACAGATTGCACATGATGCAAAACTTCTTTAATTTTTCCCCTTTTGAATGATGCAATATTGAAGTTTTGCAGTAGTCGAAATATGTAGTAGCAAAATTGAAGTTTTGTTTGATCAACTTTTTAATTAAGCCTTTTCTATTCATAGAAGGGTTACTCAACATGTGTCTATATAACTTTTCAATGCTTTAATCGATCATTTTGAAATATATAGAACTTCTATATAAGTTTATCGTTGTCTAAAATGGTACATTCATTCTTATTTATGTTTAGATCATTATGTAAACCTAATTTTGAAATCTAGCAGTTGATTATATGAGAACATAATATAGATCCCACATCAGAAAGAGGGAAGATTCTAAATTCACTTGGATTTAACAATATGCTCTAGATACTGATCTTATTTAAGATTAGACCGTGAGCGTGAACTAGAACTATTCTAGATTTAAAAATATGATTGCATGATCTTATTTATGTTTAAACTTTAGATCATAATGCAGGCAATTTTGAACTTGAGCATTTGATTATCTGAGAACAGACTATATCCCACATCATAAAAGGGGAATATTCTAAATTTTCTTCAATTGCATTCCTGCCTTCTTGTCCAAGAATGGCGTAATATGAAGATTTGTGTTTTATGCATATAACAAAGTGAATTCCTTTTTGGGGTATTGTCAAACTCTTAACTAATTGATTACTAACCACAAAACAACATTTGTATATTTACAAATAACCTATGTATGGGCATGATCTCACTTATTTTTAGATGATGATGCATACATATTTCACAGATCATTTGATTATATGTAATATGAATACATCCCATGTAGAAATATGCAAGATTTATGGTTTTCAAAGAATGATTGAATATATGTGCAGATTTGTGTTTTCTACATGTACATGAAATATTATATGAGAACATCTATTCCACCTCAGAAAAAGGAGATAAGTATTTTTTTGGAAGAATGGCTTTTAATATGGAGATTTGTGAACTTTCATAGATACAAGTATTTTCATGGAAGAATGGTTTAATATGGAGATTTGTGAGTCCCTTATTTATGCATTGTCCTCAGTGCAGTATATATATACATACAATCAAAACTTTACTAATTTTCACAAAGATGCGAATACTCTGCCCGCATGGCCTATTCATGCTCCTAGGTCGCATCATCAGGACCGTACCAGGTCCATTGGAACTTTACTATCTCTATGACTTGATTTCAAAACTTCTTGATCTTTAGATCTAATATGCATACCAGATGCACCTAAAAGTATCATTCTCGCTCCACCTGAATCACATTCCAATCAATGATATGATTAGTATCAAGTACATACTTTTTAAGCAATGATACATGGAATACATTATGAATACTCATTGATGCAGGTAAAGAGAGCATGTATGCTACGCGTTCAATCCTTTATAGGATTTCAAACGGCCCACAATAACGAGTTGCCATCTTTGAAAAATTTATCAATTTCAGGGAACTTCTCCTGGACTTTACTTTTAGGAACACATGGTCACCCACTTTAAATTTGTTATGGGTTATGTTTCTATCAGCATAGTTTTTATGTCTATCCTGAGTAGCCTTTAAATTCTGCTTTATTTTTATCATTTTCTCTTCCATTTCCCTAAGTAGTTCTGGCCCAAACACTTCTCTATCCACTGGGTTGTCCCAACTTACTGGTGTGTTGCACTTTCTGCTATATAGGGCTTCAAATGGGATCATCTTTAGGAATGATTGATACCCATTGTTATAAGAAAATTCCACCAAGTTTAATTAATCCTCCCATTTGGATGGTTTATCCATCACATACATCTTTAACATAACTTCAATCACTTGATTTACTCTCTTTGTTTTCCCATCTGATTTTGGATGATAGGTTGTGCTAAAATTCAGATTGGTCCCAAACCCTTTGAACAATCCTTTCCAAAAATTTGAGGTAAATTTTGGGTCTCTTTATGTCACAATCGTCTTGGGTATACCATGCAGTCGAGCAATTTCCCTTATATAAATATCAACAATGTTACTTGCCTTGTACGTGAGATTTACTAGAATAAAGTGGGAAACCTTAGTAATCTTTTCCACCACCACCATGATGGAATCATGTTGCTTGGTTATTCTGGGCAACTTGATAATGAAGTCCATTGTTACCATTTCCCACTTCCACTCAGGAATGGGTAATAGCTTTAGCAGACCAGCTGGGTGTCTGTGCTCATCCTTGACTTTTTTACATTCCAAACACTTGACAGTATAATCAACAACATCTTTCTTCATCCCCGACCTAGGTGTCCAACATAAGGCACATTATGAATTTCTTTTAAAACCATGTTTTTCAATTCCTGAGAGCTTGGGACATAAATTATTCCCCTATACATTATAATTTCATCATTTTCCAACTTATAGTCTTCAACTTTCTGCTATAAATTACCTTGTTGTATTTTTTTCTTTACTTCCATTTATTTTTTATCTAATTCTGTAGCCTCTAGAATTATGTCTGTAAATTATGTTTGGTACATGCTAATGGTTGTAGCATGTATCTCATGCACCCTCTAGTTGAGTGCATCAACTGCCTTGTTCTTCTTACCTTTGATATGTTTTATATCAAAGTCGTATTCATTGAGGAACTCTAACCACCTGCTTTGCCTGGAATTTAGAGTTGGTTGTCTGAACAAGTATTTCAAACCACTGTGGTATGTACTTAACTCAAATTTAGAGTTCTAGATCTAGACACATATCATTGTATCTTTAGAAATAATTGAGTTGTTATCATAATTAATTGCAGTTTGGTCATATGTTAAATGAATATCCAGTAAATAGGGGACTTGATTCATCGGGTTTAAATTTGGATGGGTTGAATCATGCATGTGTTTAAAATATCTACATATGAGCACTTTAGTTTTCCAATCTTCATAGCTTGTTGAATAATCAACATTATACATGAAATTTATGTTTTTGTATTAATGTGAACACATTGAACTCTAAAATTCTTAGTTGCGTTTTTCATAGATTCCTATTTCGTCTCCCACTACTTGGGCAGGCTTGTCCCAATTCTCATTGGGAGAGTTTGAAGAGGATAGGAGTTTAGAGGTATAATTGCATGTTGAAAACAAATTTAGATATATATGAAAATTGCAATGTCATTTAAATTATTAATTTAAAATAAAATTTTCTTACAATATATAATTTATTGAATCTCAGGGTATCGTGGGTAAGAATGTGACTCAACCGACCATGAGAATGCCATCCTCTTATGTGGTTGATGATATTCAGGTTGGCACATCACATGTATTACATGTTTCAAAATTTAAAACTACAATTTAATGTGGTAAAATCATTTAATTTTAATTTTCAAATGTACAAATTTTAAATGTGTTACAGAGCAATGTGGAGAAGAGAGTGCTTGAGACTGTTCTTGAAGAGAATGTGGAGAAGAGAATGCAGAAGATTGGGATTGAGGAGGATGAATCCATACCTGAGAAGGATGCGTCTATTCATGATGATGTTTAAATGTATGTACATTGCACATTTGTGAGTTTTAGTTTGTTTTTATGCTAAGCCTTTTATATATAAGTGTTCGAGCATATTTGTGTTTAATATGTTTTTTTTTTTTTTACTTTTTTGAAATTTTTAGTTACAATACAGATTGCACATGATGTAAAACTTCTCTTCTAATTTTTCCCCTTTTGAATGATGTAATATTGAAGTTTTGCAGTAGTTGAAATATGTACTTGTAGCAAAATTGAAGTTTTGTTTGATCAACTTTTTAATTAAGCATTTTCTATTCATAGAAGGGTTACTCAACTAGTGTCTATATAACTTTTCAATGCTTCAATCAATCATTTTTAAATATATAGAACTCCTATATAAGTTTATCATTGTCTAAAATGGTACATTCAATCTTATTTATGTTTAGATCATGATGCAGACCTAATTTTGAAATCTAGCATTTGATTATATGAGAACAGAATATAGATCCCACATCAGAAAGAGGGAAGATTCTAAATTCACTTGGATTTAACAATATGCTATAGATACTAATTTTATTTAAGATTAGATCATGAGCGTGAACTAGAACTATTCTAGATTTAAAAATATGATTACATGATTTTATTTATGTTTAAACTTTAGATCATGATGCAGACAATTTTGAACTTGAGCATTTGATTATTTGAGAACAAACTTTATCCCACATCATAAAAGGGGAATATTCTAAATTTTCTTCGATTGCATTCCTTGCCTTCTTTTCCAAGAATGGTGTAATATGGAGATTTATGTTTTCTGCATACAACAAAGTGAATTCCTTCTTGGGATATTGCCAAACTCTTAACTAATTGTTTACTAACCACAAAATAACATTTGTAGATTTACAAATAAATTATGTATGGACATGATCTCACTTATATTTAGATCATGATGCGGGCATATTTCAAAGAGAATTTGATTATATGTAATATGAATACATCTCATGTAGAAAGATGAAATATTTATGGTTTTTGAAGAATGACTTAATATATGTGCAGATTTGTGTTTTTTGCATGTACATGAAAGATTATATGAGAACATCTATTCCACCGTAGAAAAAAGAGATAAGTATTTTATTGGAAGAATGGCTTTTAATATGGAGATTCTTGAACTTTCATAGATATAAGTATTTTCTTAGAAGAATGGCTTAATATGGATATTTGTGAGTTCCTTATTTATGCACCATCTTCAGTGCAATGTATATACACATACAATCAAAACTTTACTAGTTTTCACAAAGATGTGAATACTCTACCCACATGGCCTATTCATGCTCCTAGGCCGCATCCTCAAGACCGTACAAGGTACATGGACCTTTACTATCCCTACGGCTCGATTTCGGAGCTACTTGATCTTTCGATCCAATATGCATACCGAATGCACCTGAAAGTATCCTTCCTGCTCCACCTGAATCACATTCCAATAAATGGCATGATTAGTATAAGGTACACACTTTTTGAGCAATGATACATGGAATACATTATGAATACTCACTGATGCAGGTAAAGAAAACATGTATGCTACAGGTCCAATATTTTCTAGGATTTCAAATGGCCCATAATAACGAGCTACCATCTTTGAACAACTTTCCAATTTCAGGGAACTTCTCATGGCCTTTACTTTTAGGAACACATGGTCACCCACTTTAAATTCTCTGTGTATTTTGTTTCTATCAGCATAGCTTTTCTGTCTGTCCTGGGCAGCCTTTAAATTCTTCTTTATTTTTATCATTTTCTCTTCCATTTCCCTGAGTAGTTCTGGCCCAACCAGTTCTGGCCCAACCATTGCTTTGTCCAGTGGGTTGTCCCAACTTATTGGTGTGTTGCACTTTCTGCTATATAGGTATTCAAATGGGCTCATCCTTAGGGATGATCGATACCCATTGTTATAACCAAACTCCACCAAGTTTAAGTAATCCTCCCATTTGGAAGGTTTATCCATCACATACATCCTTAACATATCTTTAATCACTTGATTTACTCTCTTTGTTTTTCCATCTGATTCTGGATGATAGGTTGTACTAAAATTCAAATTGGTCCTAAACCCTTTTGAATTATCCTTTCCAAAAATTTGAGGTAAATTTTGGGTCTCTTTCTGTCACAATGGTTTTGGGTATACCATGCAGTTGAACAATTTTCCTTATATAAATATCAACAATGTTGCTTGCCTTGTGTGTGGGATTTACTGAAATAAAGTGGGCAAATTTAGTAATCTTTTCCACCACCACCATGATTGAATCATGTTGCTTGGTTGTTCTGAGCAACTTGGTAATGAAATCTATTGTTACCACTTCCCACTTCCACTCGGGAATGGGTAATGGTTGTAGAAGACCAGTTGGGTGTCTATGCTCATCCTTGAATTTTTGGCATTCCAAACACTTGGCAGTATAATCAACAACATCTTTCTTCATCCCTGACCCCAGTGTCAAACATAAGGCACATTATGCATTTCTTTTAAAACCATGTTTTTCAATTCCTGAGGGCTTGGCACATAAATTCTGCCCTTGTACATGATAATTTCATCATTTTCCAACTTATAGTTTTCAACTCTTTGTTGTAAATTACCTTGCTGTAATTTTTCCTTTACTTCCATATATTTTTTATCTAATTATGTAGCCTTTAGAATTATGTCTTTCAATTATGTTTGGTACATGCTAATGGTTGTAACATGTATCTCATGCACCCTCCTCCTGAGTGCATCGACTACCTTGTTCTCCTTACCTTTGATGTTATTTATATCAAAGTTGTATTCGCCGAGGAACTCTAACCACCTACTTTGCCTAGAATTTAGAGTTGGTTGTCAGAACAAGTATTTCAAACAATTATGGTATGTCCTTAACTCAAATTTAGAGCTCTAGATCTAGATACATATCATTGTATCTTTAGAAATAATTGATTTGTTGTCGTCATTAATTGCAGTTTGGTCATATGTTAAATGAATCTCCAGTAAATAGAGGACTTGATTCATCGAGTTTAAATTTGGATGGGTTGAATCATGTATGTATTTAAAATATCCACATATGAGCACTTTAATTGTTCAATATTCATAGCTTGTTGAATAATCAACTTACATGAAATTTATGTTTTCGTATTAATGTGAACACATTGAACTCTAAAATTCTTAGTTGTGTTGTTCACAAATTCCTATTCCATCTCCCACTACTGGAGCAGGCTTGTCCCAATTCTCATTGGGAGAGTTTGAAGAGGATAGGAGTTCACATGTATAATTGCATGTTGAAAACAAATTTACTTATATATGAAAATTGCAATGTCAATTAAATTATTAATTTAAAAGAAAAATGTCTTACAATATATAATTTATTGAATCTTAGGGTATGGTGGGTAAGACCCTGACTCAACCGACCATGAGAATGCCATCCTTTTGTGTGGTTGATGATATTCAGGTTGACACATCACAAGTATTACATGTTCCAAAATTTAAAACTACAATTTAATGTGTTAAAATCATTTAATTTTAATTTTCAAATGTACAAATTTGAAATGTGTTATAGAGCAATGTGGAGAAGAGAGTGTATGAGATTGTGCTTGAAGAGAATGCGGAGAAGAGAATATGAGAGATTGGGATTGAGGAAAATGCATCCATACCTGAGAAGGATGTGTCTATTCATGATTATGCTTAAATGTATGTACATTGCACATTTATGAGTTTTAGTTTGTTTTTATGATGAACCTTTTATATATAAGTGTTCAACCTTATTTGTGTGGAATATGTTTTTTTTCACTTTAAAAAAAAAAATTAGTTACAATACAAATTGCAGATGATGCAAAACTTTTCTTCTAATTTTTGTCCTTTTGAAAGATGCAATATTGAAGTTTTGCAGTAGTTGAAATATGTACTTGTAGCAAAACTGAAGCTTTGTTTAATCAACTTTTTAATTAAGCCTTTTCTATTCATAGAAGGGTTACTCAACTAGTGTCTATATAATTTTTCAACGCTTCAATCAATCATTTTGAAATATATAGAACTCCTATATAAGTTTATCATCGTCTAAAATGGTACATTCAATCTTATTTATGTTTAGATCATGATTCAGACCTATTTTTGAAATCTAGCATTTGATTATATGAGAACATAATATAGATCCCACATCAGAAAAAGGGAAGATTCTAAATTCACTTGGATTTAAAAATATGTTCTAGATATTGATCTTATTTAAGATTAGATCATAAGCGTGAACTAGAACTATTCTAGATTTAAAAATATGATTACATGATCTTATTTATGTTTAAACTTTAGATCATAATGCAGGCAATTTTGAACGTGAACATTTGATTATCTGAGAACAAACGCTATCCCACATCATAAAAGGGGAATATTCTAAATTTTCTTTGATTGCATTCCTTGCCTTCTTGTCCAAGAATGGTGTAATATGGAGGTTTGTGTTTTCTGCATACAACAAAGTGATTCCTTCTTGGGGTATTGTCAAACTCTTAACTAATTGCTTACTAACCACAAAACAACATTTGTAGATTTACAAATAAGCTATGTATGGGCATGATCTCACTTATGCTTAGATCTTGATGCGAGCATATTTCAGAGAGCATTTAATTAAATATGAATACATCCCATGTAAAAAGATAAAAGATTTATGGTTTTTGAAGAATGACTTAATATATGTGTAGATTTTTGTTTTTTGCATGTACATGAAAGATTATATGAGAACATCTATTCCACCGCAGAAAGAGGAGACAAGTATTTTCTTGGAAGAATGGCTTTTAATATGGAGATTTGTGAACTTTCATAGATATAAGTATTTTCTTGGAAGAATAGCTTAATATGGATATTTGTGAGTCCTTTAATTTGAAAGAGCATTTGATTATATGAGAACATTTATTCCATCGCAGAAAGAGGAGATAAGTATTTTCCTGGAAGAATGGCTTAATATGGAGATTTTTGAACCTTTTGTATACACAAGTGAACTCATTTTCGGGGTATTATCTAACTCTAAACACTAAAATTGGTTACCAAGCACACACTTTTTTTCTTTAAAAATATGCTAGATCTATGATCTTACTTTGTTTAGATCATGTAGGCAATTTTGAAAGAGCATTTGGTTATAAAAGAAAACTAAATATTTATGCAAAGAATGGCTTAATATGGAGAATAACTATTTTGGAAGTTTGGGAACTATGTGATATAAGTTTGGTTTTAAAAAAAATGTCAAAAAAGTATAATAAAAAGATAGCAATAATCTTAGATCTGTGGAACTCCGGTTGGGTATGTTATTCTTGCTCACATGGTTATGTTATTCTTGATGATCTTCTTGGGCCTGTTAGTTTTTCTCATTTCTTATTTAATAAAGTTAAATATCTTTAAAATATTTTCTAATAAAGTATATTCTAATATGTGTTATTGGTTTTTCTTTTTATTGTTACAATGATGTTTATATGCTTGGTGGAAAAAAAGCATGGATGCTTGAAGATGAAACTTCAACACTCTTGGTATGTCAATTTTGCTTGAATCATAGTTTGTTTTATTTAATCTAAAATGGGATGTGTACATTTTATTTGAAATTTGTAGATATATTTTATTTAAAATGTTTAAGTTTTAAATTTGAGAAATGTTG
>JASDQU010713124.1:4647-19104 GCA_032191745.1 Picea mariana
GAAATTCATCAATGTTTTTTCTACTGAGAGTACCATTGTAAGAAAGAGTGATAGTGAGAGTATCAAGAGTGACCCATTGGAAGGGAAAGGGAACCAGTAGGACCCAACCTTTCGCAAGGTGTGTAAAATAAAATGTGTACAAATAAGGCGGGCATACCCCATGCTCATGTCATGTAACTCAAAAAAAAGGGTGTTGCACAGTAACTGAAACTGTGTGTTGATGTAGACAACTGAAATTCCCTCAGGGGTAGTTTAGATAAAGGAAGAGGAAAATTCTTATGAGGAACATACTCTGAACAGTAGGCAATGACACCTGTAAGAAGTATCATGGATTCTGTGGGCGTTGAGAGCCAAGCAAAGTTCAGAGGTCTTCGGTAAATATAATAAACAACTGCAATAGTCGCAAAGTAAGACCCACCGTAACATGAGAAAGTGTTGAAGTTGAATGTTATGGGGGTCAACAATAGCAGGGAGCACTTATGGGTATCCCTGTGCCGTCCGAGACTTCTCATTGTAAAAGTAATGAGAGTCAAGATACTATCGCCCTTCTGGAAACTGTGTTGATGTCAACAAAAAGGGAGACGCAACTCTAGGAAGCAAAGGGCTTCATGAAATCCACTAGGTGAGGTCGGGAACTGAGGAGGTACATGGACAAAGTCAAGCTGCATGGAGACTCAAGACTACCCTTGGTTGGGGATATATGAGAAGTTTAAGTGGCTGCAACAGTTTCATGAGGTCAAGTGTCAGGGGGGGACAACGAGATGTGGGATAAGTTGTGCCAAAGGTGAGACAAAGTGAACAAACTCCTAGAGTAGAGGTAGGTGGCCTATGGGAAACTCAGGGTTTATGGATGATGTCAACAGGAGTAGGTGATAAGGAATTCCCCAACCAAGGGTGACATGGGTTTCATTTTCCAAGAAGTTCACCAAAGGTGATGACAAAAATCTATGTAAAATGCTAGAAACAATGGATTAATTACAAAAAGAATTAAAAAATCAGTGGGGATAATAATGCAGATACAGAAATGAGTGCCCCAGTGTAAGATGGCTTGGCCTGAGGATGGTGCAAGTTGGTGTAAAGAACAAGTGGAGGGTTCGGGCCCCATAGGCGGGCTTCTGTAGTAGGGAAATGTATGGAGGGCAATCTGAATATGGGAAAACAGATGGTGGATGAAAATGGATGGTAAATGATGTTGCAGGAGTGCAGTCAAAATAATCTGAGGAATTGCCCTGGGAGTCCATTGGGTAGGCTAGAAAAATGAGGGGAAGAAATATGTGGCTGATTCATGACATGATGTAAGACTATCGGGACTTCCCTCCCTAAAGGTTGAAAACAACATGAGTGTCAAAGTGTCAAGGGGGCTATGAATGGGACAACTCATGTGGGGGAGAGTGCTACTAGGTGACAGTACCCAAAATGCAGTGGAGGTGACAGTACTGCAGAGCCGGATATAGGGACTGTTAACCATGATTTTGGTCATCATGATGATGTATTGATGATGGTGTACTCAGGCTCTTCATAAGAACTTTCTCCTGAGAAAAGTTACTTTCTTCTCTTTCCAGAAATATCATTTTTTAAGGAGGTTCACAGGATGCTAATACATTTGCCTGTGAGAATGCATGATTCTCGCAGGCTGCCTTAAGCTAGGGTGTGAGAAGTTTGCACTGTGTGTAACTGCTAGGGTGCGAACACTTTCTAAAGCAAGGAAAAAGATGAATTCTTGAAGCTTCTAGAAGGGAATCTTCTAGAAGGATGAGATGGCATTCGAATGGTTATCTAAGTACTGGATTTCCTGATATTTTGGGATCATTCTTATCCAAGTAACTAATTCATTCTCTCCTTTATATTGAGAGGATTCTTATGGAAAAGGTTAGAAGCAAACAAGGTTAAGCAAGACATTGGAGAATTGGTGAAAGACTGTGTGAAGGATTGATGCTACAGCAGCTAAGAACTCCAACAAGTTTATCAAAGGTGGTTGATCTTCTTCATGCAAGTGAGCAAGTGTGTGTATCAGAGCCAAGGGCCATTGAAAGGAAGTTTGCAACATCAAGGCTCAGGTTGTAATATTTACTTTCCATCAATATGATACAGTAATATGTCCCTTTCCTATAAAGCTAGTTCCGCTTTATTGTATAACTCCTTGATCATATACATAGATTGACTGTTGAATAGATTATGATTTCTTCACTTCAGTTGGCTTGTATTGTTTTGGTATTGAATGTATGAGAGCACTGAAGCAAAGTGGGAGCAACAAATACCAAAGGAAGTGATCATAAGGTATGTTCTTTGTTCTTGCCTCCTATTTCATTCAATAGTCAAATTCTAGAGAAAGAGTATTATTCTGTCATGCTTTGTTCTAGATCCAGGTGGATCTAGGGAGATCGGTTTGTGTCCGCACTTACGGATTTATCCAATAACAAAATTGGTGAATCCACTGGGGATCAATCCCATTTTCTTTGTGGATTTTTGTGTTTTTCTGTGGCCATTTTCTCTGGTTTCATTTTTCTCCTGTCCTTTCAGTCTCTGAGTCTTCAGGATATCCTGATAGACCTTCTGAGTCCAGAAGCCTTTTTGAATTTTACTTCATTTTTCAAATTTTTGGATATGTTCAGGAATTCTCGCACTGCACTTCATTGCATCTTGTGAGAGTTGGTAAGGTTCACACCCTGTTCATAGGTTTCAGTGTGAGGATCTTGCACCTTGCTCAAAGGTCACTTGCGAGAATTAGTGATTCTCGCACTGTGTAATATTACTTGCCTGCGAACATTCTTATCAAAATTTTGAATTTGAGTTTTTGTCTTTCTAACTGTCCAGATTAGTTGGAATACCTCTTATGGGTTTCTTGGACCATTGATTGATAATTTTCTTGCTTTAGTTTGCATGCGTGAACAGTTTTAGGGTTTCAAGGCTTTTCTTGTCATTTTTTGGCTTGACTTTCATTTCTTGGCTTTTCTTGGCAGCACCATTCTCTCTGACTTCAGACTCTGAGTGTGATTGATTAGTTAAGATCCAGTGATTGGTTGAAAGTTAAGTTTGTTGGTTTTCTCATTTGTTTATTGGTTTGATAAATCATTTTCTTGTGCAATTGAGAATACTACTTTGGTTTTCTCTTTATTTTTGCTTTCATTGAAAGAGTATATTGGGTTATTTGCTTGGTTCATTGATTTGATTTTCTGTGCTCTCATTGGCATAGTGAGGGTCCTTTTTGGAAAGTGAACAACAAGTTTTTCTTTCAAAAAATTGTTTTTGTCTTTAGAAAACATTGAAAAATCAAATTTTAGAGATTATTGAAGCATTTGAAAAAGACACAATAGAGACTCTTCGTTTGATAAATGATTGTTTGCATTGACCTTTGAAAGGAAAATTTTCATATAGTTCATGGTTGATCTGGAAAACTTCTCTCTCTCCCATACATAGGATTCATTGAACGAAAAGTGATACATTTCATTCTCATCCTTGCATTATTGGGTCAGAGTCATACAACATAAGTTTCACTTCCGTTACCTTTGAGTAAACAACAGCTCTTAAAAACACTGCGTAATCATAAAATTTATCTAGTAACTCTTTTCTAGGGTTTTTTTACACCAACATTTAGTTAGGCTAGTGCTTTGGAGTAGGAAGAGAGATACACTCTCCAAAAGCTCAAAACACACAATAGAATCTTGAGTTAGGGAGTGTTAAATTCTATTTGCAACATATTTTCCTGGGAAGCCCTTCTAACACAAGGGTCAAACACTAGGTCACATTGATGTTGGCAGAGTTACTCGCCCTGCTTTGTTGACATCAGTGTATAGATTTCACGTATTACGGGGGTCACTTGGAGGTATACCCACAATGATGAGTGGAAGCCTTTTGAGTTAATTTCGGGATAGATACCCTGCTCTTGCGTGTGGATCGGACTATCGACTGTTCCCCCAGGCTTTACTGTTGTTTGTGGTAACCTTAGTGACCTATCTCTCTAGGTTCTTACCCAAGGTGACTGTGGAGGGGAAAGTCTTCACGGTACCTGGAATTGACGTTGATCAAGCTCACTCGGGCTCCTTGGAGGGTATACCCACGATTATGTGTGGGAGCTTTCACCAGGGTGTAAGTTCGTTAAGCAAGTCGTCAATGTAACTTTTCCATCCTAGCCCCACCCCTTCTCATCTTGTTGTTGCGACGTTGGATTTCAGCACCAACTAGTGGCTGCAAAATTAGAAGGTCTTGTTTTCTTGGTGATTGCTTCCTAGATTTTGTTTACTAGCATGTGTTGTTTGTTTCTCGAAGTTGACCATAGGAATTTCTTCATGGAGCTTGTCACTCATTTACAATAGCTCCCCCACGTCGTTCACGTAGAATGCGGGGTTTATCTCCAGAGCATCTGGATGGTTCACAACCCTTGCTTACAACTACACCTGAGGGCTCTCCTCGGCAAGGTGAAGCAACAGTTGTCACCACACCACAAGTGGAATCAACTGAATCTCTAGAACCTTTTCAAATTACCAATACTAGAGAGGACTTTCGAATTCACCGTGGTGAACAACCTTTTGTGCGATTAAATTCTTCTAGAGAATTAGTTGTTACTTCTTCTGGATCACCCATTGGGCCTTTTCCCAATGTCGAAGGCCAAGATCCTTTTTGGTCTGTAGGTGATTTCCGCAGGACTCTTTTTAGTTCTGGTTCATCTATGGTCTCTGAAATCAACCCTCCAGTGTTTTCTGAGACAGAGACTGTACCAGTGAATACCACTTATCACTTTACTCTCCCTGTTGAGATGGCCCATCTCGCGAACACTACGAGTGTCCCAACCGGGTTCACTACAGCGGGACTTCCTCCTATAAATACTCAGCGAACGCCCAATGTTACTCCGACACTACCACCCAGCTACCATGCGTTGAATGCTTTGTTGATTGCTTCCAATCCAACACCTCCACAAACCCCTTCTGGTACTCCTGGTGGTCTTTATTTTCATGGGCACCCTATTCCCGGTTTTATTCCGACACTCCCTCAATTTCCTTCTAGCAATCCTAATCCTAGTGGCACTATCCCGTCCGTTGCACCAAACTTGCAGATTCCCTTTGGTGGACAAGGTGGTACGATTACATTTCCTCTTACCAGACACAATCCAATTACTACGTAACCTACGATTGGCACACAACTTCCGCTTGGAACTCCACCTACGATAGGGGGACCAACCCCACCTTTTGGACAAAATATACCTCCTGCTTTGGCCCAGTATTAGACTTAGATGCTACAAAATCTTCCTCAAATGACTCGGGAGCAACATCCTACTCCTACTATAGGCCAACCATATCCAGGTATACCTAATCCTATTTGGGGTCAGGGTCAGAATGCTCAAACTCAGGTCCCTACTCAAACTCAAGGTTACAATCCTTGGAACTACTATCCTCTCCAACCACCACCAAATCAGTCGGGGTCTTCCCATTATAGGTAGACTGCGTATGGGCCTACTGGTTTTCCAATAGGGCTTCCACCCCAAAGTCACCAGTACCCGAAGGTGAATCGACAGTTACCTTTTCTTGCTACTTTATATTTGCCAAATTTGTCTAGGATTCTAAATGATCTTATTCGTCACTCTCCCCAATGGCCTGTTATTCTATCCAAGCTTCCATTGGACATTCCTAAATTCGATGGCAAAGTGGGAGAGGACCCAAAAAATCACGTTATGAATTTTCACTTATGGTGTTCATCCAACTCATTGATGGATGACTCTATTCGTTTACGTGTTTTTCAACGAACCCTTACTAGTTTTGCTGCGAAGTGGTATATTGAATTGCCACGAGGTTTCTTCTCTGATTTCAACACCCTAGCTATGGCTTTTCTTACACATTACCAGTTACCGATCCGTTATGATACTGGGACTGAGATTTTGAGTTCCTTCAAACAGACTAAAGGCACTCATATCTCGGATCATATCCATGAGTGGCACAGGAGACAACGTCTCATTAAACTTGAACTCCCTGATCAGTTACTGGCAGAATGGTTTACAAAATCCTTTGTAAACAAAATTGGTAAAGACATTGCCATGGGTGGTGTTGTTACGAAAGAGTAGGCTATAAGTCGTGCTCAATATCTTGATCTCGTTTATTCGCAAACGGGAACACTATATGATTTTCTACCTAAATTACCTCGTCCTGGTTCTTCCAGCACTTCAACTACTCCAGCTGCCTCGCAGCTGCCTCGCATGCAGCTGACGGTGTGATTGGTACTGCCCAAGCCCACTCAAATTCTGTTTCAAGTACAACCCCTAAATTTGCTTCTTCTAATGTTCAAAATGCTTCATCTCCTGCCACTCCCGCCGGTAAAAGTTCTGAGGTGAATGCCGTTCAATCTACCCCGACCGGTAAAAATAAATCTAAAAAGGGGAGAGGCAAGAATAAGGAGGGAAAAAATAATAATCAAACATAGAAAACTAAAACCCCTCCTGTTGAAGAGCAGGATAAGCACAAACCAAGATACCCTTTCCTTATCTGTGGTGACGATCACTATACAAAGGATTGTCCACGACGTGCCAAGGTCACTAAGTTCCTTCAAGGAACACCCAAACCATCTACACCGGTAGTCTTGTCCCAACCCTTCCCGTCTCAACAACAGGCTCAGTTGTTCATCCATGACCAACCATCTATTTCTACAACATCATATGTTTTGATGTGTACTGGTGATTCTAAGACAAACAACATTGCACTCACAACTAGAGCCAAAGATTATTCTCCATCTAAGGAGAAGGTTGATGATTTACCTCCTACTTTGGTGCAACCCTCTCCACCGACTCCACCTACAAACGGTCCTCTTCATATCGAATGACCGAGCCTTGATACAGTTCTGTGACCCCTCCCTAAGGGTGTTGTTCAGAAATTGGCTTTCAATCCTCATAGTCGTGCAGCCTAGAACTACAGCATTGTTGAAGATCTGGCCCAGGCACCTTCAGCGATGTCAGCCCTTGAAGTCCTTCAATCTTGTCCTGCACAATGGAAGGCACTATTGAAAGCTATAGGTGGAATTGACCCAACCGATACGAATTTAATAGTCTTTGACTTGGATGATCATATTCCAAGGTTACCCCCTCAACTCGCGTTCCAGATACAAGTTGTTGTCTCTGACAAGAACATTTTCCGAATTGTTATCGATGAGGGTGCCTCTATGTGTGTAATGTCTTTTGCTTGTTGGAAAGTGATAGGCTCTCCTCCCTTAAATGAATCGCAAAATACTATGAAAGCATTCAATGGCTCTGGTTTTAAGCCTTCGTTGCCCATTACACTAGAAGGTAAGATGGTCCAAGTTGAAGTGGAAGTCTTCGATGCTCCCCTTGATTATATTCTTCTTCTTGGTCATAGTTGTATCGATTCCATGCACACTGTTGTGTCAACACTTTTCCGTGTAGTATGTTTTCCTCATCAAGGAAAGGTTGTTACAGTTGACCAAATTTCCTTCTTCAATTCCAATACTCATACTGGCAACGTGTCGTTTATCGCTAAAACCCCATCAGGTTATGAGAATGTCGGGGTAGGCCTTTTAAAGGACTCTTTGTTAATGGGTACTTTCCCCATTCCACCGCCCGATGTTCCACGCCCATCAGTTGTTTCTATCAATATGATCTCCACCATACCTTATGAACTTCCTATGTCTTTCGACCCTTGGATAGTCCCTGACCCTGGAGACCACACTCATTTCGGCGACGTCATGTCGTTAAGTCCGGTTGAGTCTGCATATCAGGCCATTCAATCAGCAACACCTTCTACCCCCTCTCTTGATGAGTTGTCTCCCAATCCTTTCTGTTTTATCTTTCCCACTGATGAGATGATCATGTCCGTCATGGAGGAAACCCCTTGGGACGATGGGCATCATCATTCCATACTCTTTCTAGAACAACACACTCTTGAGAACTACCAATGGATTTCGACTCCGTCGACCGTTGTTGTCATATCGACCGTTCCTAGATTTATACATGATGTGTTTTCCGAAGGGAACCTCAGTAATATCTCTCCCACGATTCCCATTGACATATCCGTTAAACATGGGGTAGTTGAAAATATTCATATTGGAGCTTCGTGTTCTCTCGACGAAATCATCACCTATACATCTCTGTTTAAAGAATTTTGCGACATCTTCGCCTGGAGTTACGAAGAGATTCCAGGTATCGACCCTGCAATTGTTGTACATGAGATAAAGACATACCCTGAAGCTAAACCTGTCCGGTAGTTCCTTCATCCAGTCCACCCACGTAAAGTGACAGCTATCAAGCTCGAAGTTGAAAAACTTCTAAAAGCCAGTTTTATTTATCTGGTGGCTCTGACAGAATGGGTTTCCAACCCTGTTCCAATTGATAATAAAGGTGGCAGTATTCGTGTATGTGTTGATTATAGGGATATTAACAAAGCCTGTCCAAAAGACAACTTTCCAACCCCTTTCATTGACCAGATTGTCGATGACTGTGCCGGAAGTGAAATCTTCTCTCTCATGGATGGTTTCTCCGACTATAATCAAATTAACATCGCTCCTGAGGACCAATATAAAACTGCTTTTATATGTCCTTGGGGTACTTTTGCCTATAGGAAAATTCCCTTCGGTCTTAAGAACGCTGGCGTGACATTTCAACTTGCTATGTATTATGCTTTTCATGATATAAATCATATCGTTCAACCCTATTTGGACGATTTACCAGCTCATTCTTTGCACTGAGTCAATCACCCTACTCATCTTCGAGCTATTTTTGTTCGCTGTCGGTTCTATCGTATACGTTTAAATCCTCATAAATGCGTTTTTTGCATAGAATCTGGCCGTCTTCTAGGTTTCATCGTTTCACGTCAAGTGATCAGGGTGGATCCTCTTAAGTTTGAGGCGATTCTTAATCTCCCTCCTCCTTCTACGCTGCACCAGTTGCAAAGTTTGCAGGGGAAAGCAAACTTTCTTCATCGTTTCATCCTTAATTACGTCGAGATTACTCATAGTTTTACGCGACTGTTAACGAAATATTTCAAGTTTGTCTGGGATACCATTGCCAACAATGCTTTTGAGGCTTTGAAGTTGTCCCTCACGCGAGCTCCGCTTCTCCTTACTTCTGATTATAGTCGTTATTATTTTCTTTATCTTGCTGCCTCGGAGTATACCATTGGCATGGTTCTCATCCAAAAGGATGATGCACACGATGAACATGTTATTTATTACTTGAGTCGAAGTCTCACATCAACTGAAATCAAGTATCAACATGTTGAAAAACTGGCCTTGGCTGTCGTTCAAGCCGTCCAACGCTTCTGGCATTATATCCTCTCAAGGAAAACTACACTGATTTCTCATTGCAACCCTATGCAACACATTTTGACACATCAATTGCTAGGGGGAAAATACTCCAAATGGATTTTCATACTCCAGGAGTTTGACTTGGAATTTGATCGCTCCATGTCTAAGAAATCCTTAGTTTTTGCTGAGTTGATATGCGATTTTCCTCACTCTGCCACGAAAAATGTAGCAGTAGATTCATTACCCGATGAATCTCTTTTCCTTATTAGCACTGACGATATTTGGTATAGAGATGTCATTATATATCTCCAAACCCATACTTTCCATCCTGCTTTGTCTAGTACTGAACGACGTCGCATCCGTTATCAAGCTCATCAATACATTATCCTCATGGATACTCTTTACCATCGGGGAATTGACTATGTTTTTCGATGTTGTATGACGTTTGACGAAGCTGAGAAAGATCTGAATGACTTCCATTCTGGAGCATGTGGTGGTCATATGTCTAGGTATGCTACTGCCCAAAAGATCTTACGCGCAGGTTATTTTTGGCCTTCCTTATTCAACGACTGCATTACTGTCATTCAGAAATGCCATGCCTGCCAGACCTACAATCAGAAAATTCGGCCACATCCTGCTCCTCTTCATCCTGTGGTCTCAATTGGTCCTTTTGTGAAATGGGGCATTGATTTCATGACATGTCACCCTCACTCGGCCGAGGGGCATGGTTACATCATTGTAGCTGTTGATTACTTTACAAAATGGGCCGAGGCGATGCCAAAATTTGATAATATTAGAGAGACTGCAACGTTGTTTCTTTTTAACCATGTCATAGCTCATTTTGGTGTTCCCCAAACTATCGTTACTGATCATGGTAGTCACTTTAGAAATTTTATGATGTCTAAACTTACGAAAAAGTTGGGTTTTCATCATGATAACTCAACACCCTATTATCCACAAGCTAATAGCTAGGTCGAAGCAATCAACAAATTTCTTATAACTATGCTTCAATGGATGATAGGAATTCATAAAACAAGATGTCACACGATGTTGTTTTCGACATTGTGGGCATATCGGACATTTGTCAAATCCGCTACTGGGTTTACGCCCTTTCGATTAGTCTGTGGTGTGGAAGCCATTCTTCCTATAGAATGTGAGATACCCTCTCTGAAGCTAGCTGTCGAACTCTTACCCAATACTTCTGCTGAAGAAGAATGTCTATTGTATCTGATGCGATTAGATGAAACTCGACGTGACGCCACTCTAGTAATAGAAGCCCAGAAGAAACGTGTCAAGGCACAGTATGACAAGCATGTCAAGCCTTGTGTTTTCTCTTAAGGTGATCTTATTCTTCTCTATGAATAGGATCGAGATGCGTTAGGAGCTAGGAAATTCGAACCAATGTGGCGAGGTCCTTATATTGTTCACCGAGTTTTGGAAAAAGGAGCATATGAGCTGGTCGATTACGATGGTATCCCTTTCAGTGAAACCATGAATGGGTTGTACTTGAAGAAGTACTATGCATAAATCATTTGTGCATAAGTACTTGTATTTTATGTATCATACTTTGTGTGTGTTACTTTAGTTTGCTTTTGACGTTCTCTGGTCTCTGCCCTTATGTGACGTTGTGTTTGATTGCCAAATGTCGGAGTCTTCGCTACCCTATATTGGCTTCGCTGATGGTGCTAGCCGTAGTACTCAGAACCTAGCTTCCGCTGCGTGGGCAATCTATGCCCCAACAAATGAACTTATATCTTTACGAGGTGTATGTCTTGGCCGTGCAACCAACAACATTGCAGAGTATAGCGCCGTTATTGAATTATTGGTTGATGCTATCTCACTAGAAATTCGTCATTTGGTTGTGCGACTTGATTCGCAGCTTGTAGTACTACAGTTAAGTAATATATACTCTATTCGAAGTCATACTTTGTTATGGGTGTATTTGTGAATTCACCTCTTGGAACGTTATTTTGATCACATTGAATATCAGCATATTCCTAGATGTCTTAATACATTAACATATGCATTGGCTAATTATGTATTGGACAGACATTTGAACCATTTATAAATTAAACACATCAAAATTCACACATTATAAAGTAAATCGGTACAAACCATCTGTATATATAATGATCAAAAGAGTTTTTACAAAAAGTTTGACCAAAGACCAAAATATCAAAATTTGAAGCTTATAGCTTCTACAAAATGACGTCATGGCTGACGCTCATGGTAACACACGACTGCCCTAGCAACCCTACGGAGCAGTCGAATCATAGTTGCTGATACCCCTACAGTGTGATGTTGATTGCATCATGGAACCTCTTCCAGAGTCATATCTGGAATGTCTGCTATCAGGCCCTCAAAATTTTGTTCCACCACATGATAATCTTCGGCATACTGTGGTGTTGTTGCTACTACCTCTCCTCGTCGCTGGATAGGAGAGGTTCCAGTAGGCATATACGATCTAACATCTGTGTTATCAACAAACATTTTGTGTTAGTCTTCGGATAAACATACAAAACAAAAACATTTGAATATGATAAAAATTCAAAAACATTTAAAAAGAGAAAATGTGTGTACTTCTTACCAAGGTCACCCCACTGAGTGTCCTCAGGCAATGAAAAATCCGGATCTCCTTGGAAATCCAACCTGGCATAAGCGTAGTCATCGACCATTAACATCTGGTTTTGAAGCCAGTCAAAGAAAATATTGTCATACTTGACAATTGGTCCTGCCATGTGCCAGGCCATGAGTCGACACCATCTCAGCATCCTTGGATCCCTAGGACCTAGTAAGTTCCACTCAACCTGTAGTCTAAATACGGAGACCCTCTCAAGGAAGAAGGACACTAACAAAGATCCATACCCAAATTTTTTCAATTCACCTCGCCTACATTTGGCTAATTGTTTTTTGATACTGCGAAGCACAGCATCTGCCCACTTGAATACTTGAGGCTCAGTACACTCGATGGCATACTGGAAGTAGCTCTGTAATGCCATATGAGGAGCAGAACTCCCAACCATCTAAGCTATAGTAAAAAGGATAGTGTGGAGGGTCAAGTCTTTTACCCCCCAAATAGCCACTTTTCCTTTTTTCCTCTCAGCCTCAGGTACACAGTATTGATTGCAGTACTCACTCATCTCTAGCCCACCACCTCTACTACTGGTCAGGCTGACATAATACCCACGCCTGGACAATCCAATCAAAAAGTATATGTACTCAATGTCTATGGACAGAGTGTGAGCTCCTACATTAAAAACCTACTGATCTGGGTCCCACATACGGACCAGGTACTCTAGTAGTCTGACTTGGGCCCTCATGCCCAGGATGCAAAAGTATTTCAAGAGCCCACAATCTCTCAATGCATCTATGGTGGGAGGATGATTCTCGGCCATTGCATTATCCTCTTCATGTTCCCTTTCACGCCTCTCAAGCACCATGTTGCTGATCAAATATATGCACAATGAACATAAAAGGGGGATTAATAACTTTTTCATGCTTTAGAGTTTTTTCATTTGGCTAAAAATTTAAAAACAATTTGGGTTCTGCGGTTCTCGCAGGTGCCCCATTAGCATAGTGTGATAACCTCGTAGGTGGCTTAAATATCACCTATGAGAACGCATCATTCTCGCAGGCCTCGTATGGGCTACCTGCGAGAATGCCTACGCGCATGTAGGGTTCAAAAAACAACTTGAAACTGAAAAATTAACCAATGAAATCAAAAATTTAAACCATGAAAATGTCAAGGATGAAGAGCTTACCTTAATGTTGCAGACGACTCGTTGAATGGTCTCTTGTAGCTCCCGCAAATTGACGCCAAACTCGGAGGGTAAAAAGGGGGTTTTGGAGCTCAATAGTGGAAATGTAAAATGATGTGGTAAAAAAGAGTTTTGACTCATTTTATTTACTTTTACTATATCATTTTGGGTTTTTATGATTATTTATTAATTAAACCTAATCCCTAATGTTATGTTGAGTGTATTTCTTGTAGGTGTGATGATTTTGATTATTCAATACAGGGTTATGGACATATTTTTCTACGTCATGGCGTGTTTTTTTATTTTTTTTTATGTTTTTTACATAAAACCTCGAGCGTCGTTTTTGTCCATTCTTGCGCTCGTAAAAAACATGAAAACATGGTCGAGCATACTTTTATCACTTTTTCAGGCTCAACAAGGTTATACGAAAAAGGAACCCCCCTAGAGTCCTCTTTAAGCTCTTTTTAGACTCTCTAAATATGAAAAGATCGTCGAGCGACCTTGCTATTTTCACGCTCGCTAAAGTATTGAGTACGTGTCTGATGAGCGATAATTTATCTCTTTTTCGGTCTCGTCCAGACTATATTATGAAAAAGGAGATGAGAGAGTTCTCTTTTAAGTGTTTTTCCAAACTCTATAATCTTGAAAAACCTTCGAGTTTTCTATCTCTGAACTCGTTAAACAAACATTGACAGACCCATGATGGGGCCGAACCACTCCTTCTTAGGGTTTGTTAAACATACTCTGAGGGACTCGTCTGAAGAATGAGCTTATATCAACAAGCATATGTTATCCTCCTCAAGCTTGAGTAAAAATAAAGAGGTACTTGCCAGAAATGGTGGGGGAAAATTTGGAAAAGGGATATGTTTCATCTTCGTATTGATTGGCAGTAAGTGTCGCTCTTGAACATGACACCCCCTATTCATCATTTAAAGCCGATTTGGGAAATCCATTTGTCTCTTATTCGATTTTCTACAAGGTCATTCCCTATGTCATCTTTGAGTCAATGTTGCCAAATCATTGGTCATGTCGTTCATATGTTCAAGAGAAGTCCATCTGAAACCTATATTGAGTCGACCATCTGCAGTTATCCATTCTCTCTGTGTCGGCCTTCCCTATGTCCAGTCCAATTTGCAAAATGCTCTATTTCACGTTCAAAATCTGTTACTCATTTCATGTCATTGATGGGGGATACATCAAGGCCCTCCTGTG
Organism: Picea mariana; assembly: GCA_032191745.1. NCBI lineage: Eukaryota > Viridiplantae > Streptophyta > Pinopsida > Pinales > Pinaceae > Picea > Picea mariana. The sequence goes on from JASDQU010713124.1 coordinate 18,855, forward strand.
ACAAGTTTTGTTCCGTCGGATTCAGCTCATTATCCGGAATCAATACTTAGAAATTATTTGGTACCTTGGAACTTGCATGCCTCAATGGCAGGTTTCCTCGCTTTCGACAGTGGGTTTACATCATTTACCCCTGATCGAAAGATTCCATTGAATGTTCGACATCAACTCATTTATTCACACTCGATGGATTGTACTATGGTACCTTGGGAGTCATTGACATCAATGGTGATTTCCCTCGCACTTGTTAACG
>JASDQU010713125.1:0-12010 GCA_032191745.1 Picea mariana
CTCAGTGTCAAGTACCCATTTTCAAAAATTGGTATCAAAGGTCCCTTATTTGATGGAACGAATTATTTATCATGGAGGGAAAATATGAAAATATATCTGAATTCAAGAGGATCTGGAGTTTGGGATTCGATAGTAAGTAATCCATGGAACCTAACTACTTGAAAGAGTAAATCCAAAACTTCAAAGGAATCAAGGAGAAACAATTCAGTAGCCTTAAAAGCAATTCAGGATGGATTGTCAGACCAAGTCAAAGAAAATACGAGGCACTACAAATCTGCTAAAGAATTATGGCTTCAACTAGAAAACTATTAACAGAATGAAACACAAGAAGACAAGGATTCTTTTCAGAATAAAGAACAGAAATCAGAAGAAGTGAGTTCTTATCAAGATAATGAAGAGGCAAGAGAAAAGGAAAATTTCAATCAGATTGAAGAACATAGTTTAGAGAAAAAGATCTCTAATCTTAATGAAATGTAGGATTCGATCTCAGTAAACAATGAGGAAGACAACCTCATCAAGGAATTGAGAAATACCTCAGTATTCACTAAATAAAAATTACATAATCTTAAAACTGATGTTGCAACAGTTATAAGAGAGATTCGGTTGGAACCAGGAAATTATATGGATATTAAAGTTCATGTGTAAGCTCCTGACAGTATTGAGTACATAACCCTATGCACTCTAGAAGAGTTGGAGAAACTCCAACAGAAAGATATGATACTACTACAACAGTTAGATCAATCTAACCATGAAGATCATGAACAAAAGTTTTAGTTAGAAAAAAAAGAAGAAGAGATCAAAATATTGAAAACCGAAGTTACTAATCTAACAGAAGATATGGAATAATTAAAGACACATGATAGTAAAATAAAAGAAGTACTAAAAGAATCAGAAGAGTTAGTTAATAGTCTAAACACTGAACTTGAGGAAATTAAAGAAAGTGAAGAAGACCTAAAGATCCAGTTAACAAGGAAATAAAATTCTTACCACATGTTGGAATTGGAAATCATCAATTTTAAAAAGATGAATGAAAGTACTAATGCAAATCTAATGAATCAAATTGAAGAAGCTAAGAAAAAGGAAGAAGCTCAGAAGATACAAATAACTAAAAAGGAAGAATCATGCCAAATGTTTGAATTAGAATCCATCAACCTCAAAATGATTCAGCTAGAATACGAGGAAGAAATCAAAATATTGAAAACTAAAGTTTTTTTATCTAACAAAAGATATGGAAGAATTGAATACATATGAAAAAAATATTAAATGCAAAGAATTCTTGGATGATACAGAAGAAATAGTCATCAATCTAAAGACTCAACTTGAACATGCTAAATAAGTGGAAGAAGCCTTGAAGATTCAGTTAACTAAAAAGGAAGAATTATGTCACATGTTGAAGTTATAAATAGTCAATCTCAAAAAGATGAATGAAAAGACAACTAATATTGTCAATTTCCAAAATATCTCATCTATCCTAGATAAGATTTGGAAGAGCCAAAGATCACTTGTTGAAAAAACTGATCTTGGGTACATTAAGAAAGAAGGAAATGATAAATGGAGCACCATTTACAAAAATGAGAAAGGATCATCCTTTTCAAAAGGAAAAGGTGAAATTAAAAAGAGATTACAAGTCATGAACTTTGTTAAGGGAGTTATAGAAGTAAAAAGGAAGAAGAAAATCAAATGACAAATTTCTCAAGCCAAAATAAAATCAAGAATGGAAACACCCTCAATGGCTATTGCTTTTCTTGTCATAGTTTTGGCCATTAAGCAATGGACTGGAAGAAACTAAAGGAAGAATATACAAGAAAATCCAATAAATCAATTAGATGTTGGAGATGTAATTTTGTTGGGCACACAACAAAATTTTCTCATACAATGAGATGTTATAACTGTGATAGGTTTGGGCACAAATCCCAAAACTGCAAGAATACAAAAAGTCAATATTTGAATAAGTCGGTCAAGTCAATGAAAAAAACTAATAAAAGTTGGAAGATGAAAATATATGACAAATCTCCAAAAACACAATTACAAAGAGAATATCATAAAAATAGAATATCTCATAGAAACATATGGAGAAGAAAATCTGAAGGAGAAAGCAAGAAAGATGTTATTACACCTGAAAATGAAGAAACTAATAATAAGAACATGATGGGTAAAGGTCCTAATGAATAATGTGAAATTCAATATGAAATAAATGAAGCTCAAGAAGAGGAAGTACCTATAGAATAATATGGGACAATATCAAATTATGATAATGTCATAAGTTGTTAGCAAAATAAAGAAAATACAAAAAGAAGTTTAAATTGGTTTTTACAAAATCAAAGGATTATGCCAAAGAGTTTCTAAATTAACATATGGAAATTTTTTGGCTATCTATAGATTAGTGGTCAAAAGAAAAATCATTGGTAGGGTTAGTTGTAGAATACAAAAAGAAGAAGAAAAAATAAAGGTAGTAGAGAAGTTCAAGGAGTATCATTCAACAAAGGTCAATTGATAACAAAATTGGTATTTAAATCAATTGGTATTTAAATCAATTGATATTCCTGTGAAATATCAAAGATGAATAAGAAGCAAATAAAAAATATCAGTAAGATTAATACTCTTGTTCTATTTGAAAAAGGAAAGTCAGTACAAACTTAGGAGGAGTATTTTGGTTATTAAATAATAAACTAATGAGATTAAATTTTGAAAAGACTTGATCACTACAAAATCGGTATCAAGAAGACTACTTATTTGAACGAAAAAATCCCAATAAGCTGAAATAAGAAGTTAGTAAATTAACAGGGGAAGAGACCTTGTCAGGAAGAGCTACCCTTTTAGAAACAAAGAGGGAGAGTAGTCAAAAGCAGAGAGAGATCATATTGACAAGGGGATTCATTCAATTATGGAAGTCGGAACATGATTCGAGGGTAATTTACCCAAGTTCATATTCTAGTCAACAACATGTAGACAGAAAGATGTTGATTATAAGAGGAGAAACCCTTTGCCATTGATGTCAAAGGGGGAGAGTAACTTCATAAGAGGAAAGAATCATCACAGGGGGAGTTTGTGTAATTTCATAAGAGGAAAACATCATCGCATGGGGAGTCTGTATATAAAGTTAGTGTGTTTCCCTCAATGACAAAGGGGGAGATTGTTGGACATATTGTCATTGATATGTTGTCATTGATTTCAACAGTTGATGTCATTATGATGTGATTTTTTTTTCTTATGATGATTTTTCATTGTGATTTATCATAAATGAAATTGTCATTGATGTCAACAGTATATTAGTTAGCAGACAATGTCAAATAGTATGCAGAGATCAAAGATCAGAAGGAAAATCACATTGAAAGTATGCAAAGGATGAAAATGTCAAACAATATGACAGTATGCCAAAGACTAAAGCTCATTAGAGTTAGAGAATGAAGATCAAAGCTTTGAATGACGAGTGCATTATAGAAGGGTCATCGGGATCGATGAAAAAACTGAGAAGTCGATCGATGCACAAGAAAATGTGACAAGCCTCAACAGTCAGCCAATCAATAAATTGATGATGTTGATCGTCTCATATAATAGACATCAGTCATATGAGTGACCGTGGGTTTGAGGACCATTGGAGGATTCGTCAATGATCATATCAAGTTGTGACCATCAGATCTGCAAGCCAGATCAACCACAGGGATGAATTGCGAAGAGCGAAAGGAGAATTAAATGAATCACTAGTTCCAATCCCACAATTGGTCTAGATCGTTAGATCTCATAAAATCAAATATCAATGACTTTGGTTGATCCAAAAAATAATCAGATTAAGTTGGATTGAGTTGTGACTGTCAGATGTGAAATTTCTGTATCAACGACAGGGATAGATTGTGGAGATCGAAAGGAGTATTAAACATCATGCTATTTCCAGTCACGCAATTAATCAGGATGATCAAATCTTATAGGTTCAAATATCGATGATTGTGGTTAACTGACAAAAAAACACACAACTTCAAATTGAGGATCATGGGTGACAAATTTAATCACTCACAAGTTGTGGTTCTGCAATCATCCTTGATCGTGGATCTTCTTCGAGAGTATTCATAACCATTGGATCAATTTAAAGTGGAAGGATAGGATAAGAGGGGAAAAAAGGGTTGATAATTTGAATACCCGAATACCCGACAACCATTAGATCATTCTAAAGTGGAACGACAGGATAAGCTAGAAGAAGATCTATTGGATTTAATCCAAGGAAAAATAGCATCACAGCCAGATCGAGTCATCGATCTAAGATCATGATCAAACGAACATAATTAATTTTGGGTTAAAATTTGTGAGGAAGATACACTTCGGGGAATCTCACTTCGGAAGAATTGTGAAGTCAAGAGATCGATTTATCCGAAGTCTCGAAAGCCAAAAATCTAAAGTAACTCTCATCCATTGATATGAGATACATTTTGGATACCTTTCTAACTATTAGATCAGGGAGATCTATGTCAATAGACCATGTCAGCAAGGACATGTGGAAGACCACATCAGCATACCACATCAGTAAGGACATCTAGCAGAGCATGTCAGTAGACCAAATCAGCAAGGACATGTGGCAGACCACATCAGCAGACCACGTTAGCAAGGACATGTGGCAGACCACCTCACCAGAACACATCAGAAAGGACATGTGGCACAGTCAGATAATGACAAGTGTCAAGTTGAAATCGACATTTCAGGTACGTGTAAATCATGAATCTAAGTGACATGTGATAGCTACTCAGCTTGTGCCATGTTATCAAGTGACATAAGAAAGTTACATCACTCTGTGTGTTTTACTTCAATATTTTTACCACAATCACTTGCCCAAAGTCTCGAAGTCCCGAATGTCGGAGTCCCGAAGTGGACGTGAGTCGTCCGATCTAAAGCTCACTTTAGGTGTATTCTCAACCATTGATCAATTACAGTGGAAGGAGAGTGTAAGTGTAAGTATTAACCGACAGTAAGCGGTCTCCATCACCTATGAATTATTCAGCAGGTGATCACTTCAGAGAAAAATGAAGCAACGAATAGCCTAAGTCTCGGAGTCCCAAATGCTGAAGTCCCAAAGTGGACATGAGTCCCCTGATCTGAAGATCACTTTGGGTGTATTCTCAATCGTTGATTATATTATAGTGGAAGGATAGTGTAAGTAGAATAGTCGAAGTTTTCGAGTAAATGATGGCCATCCATCTCACTACTTGATTAAGTCCCAGTTGTCGGATTAAGCAATGAAAGGATAAGTATAAGGATCGAATATGACCATTGATCTAGTTCCACGAAATAAGCATGAATCATCTGATTTGTTCGGCGAAATCGTATTCAGGAGATTTGTAAGGTTGCAAGTTCCGAAGTCCCGAAGGGAGAAGTCCCAAATTCCATACAATCATCCATCTCATCATGGAGATCGAATCGTGACCATTGAATTGATAAGCACTAAAGTGCTTGTCTCGCATAATGTCTAAATAATGCCATTGGTCATATGGTAAACATATTTAAAAAGGCAGAGTGCCATGCATCGCTTAAATTGATAAGATTGTTCTTCTACGCTAATGATCATATGAACATTGTTGAAGGAAGTGCCTCATACATATTAATTCGACAGAGAGTTAATGCCATAACATTACAAGAGAATTGATAAGAGATAGAATATGACATGTTGGTGAATCGAGAACACAACAGAAGCATGAGTAAAATCTAATGAGTTGATCCATGTCTGTGATCAACTCATGAGGACACGCAAAGCAATACACAGTGATGATTAAAAGAGAGTTAAATCATGAACACATGAATAAAGAATAAAAAGAAAAATGATATTAATTAAAGTTTAAGATTATCATTTTAAATGAAAAGGTACAATGATTCAAATATCAAAAGATACAATGATTCAAACTCACACCAGTTAGAATACTATATAAACAAGAAGGATTGGTGAGAAGAGATGCAGTTGAATTTGTTGAATTATATATATTTATATATAATGGATTGAATGAAGGTTCATTCTATCAGGTTGGTGCTTTTTTACTAGCTAGGTCTTGTATGAGGATTGGATTCCTCACATCTCAGTTGGATATGAGATCAAAAAGTTGGGACTTGTTATGAGGATTGGATTCCTCATTTCTTAGTTGGATCTGAGAACTACAAGTTGGGTCTTGTAACAGAGAGTTGGGTCTCTCATAATTGTATGAAGATGATATTCAAAGATTAATCTTATGTATTCATTCAAGTTATTTAATAAATAAAATATTTATTCTTTTATATATATTGAATGAAAATATTTGTTGTTTAGTTAATTTGTGAAAAGTGGAAAATTGTCCATAAGTTTTGTGACACTGATTCNTCAGTGTCAAGTAGCCATTTTCAACAAATAAGGATCTTCCTTTCGGCGGTTAGACTGTTACGAAGGAAACCAACTCTGATACCATGCTGGAATTTTGGTATGCTTATTTAACTATAGACAACATCACATCAATGTCACCCAACCATAGAAATTCACATATGCCACCCCCGAGCACATTAACCTTTGACAAAATTATTCTAGAAATCCATACTAGAACCAAAAGATAAAATCTAATTGTTAAATACAACAACAACTCAAGACAAGTAGAGCGATCCTTCTCCAAGGGTAGCACACAAGAGAGAGAGTCTCCATATCCATAGAAAAAAGTACCATACACAAATGCAACAACTGTATTTGCACTACTCTCTCAACCTTGTGTCATACTTAGCAAGAATATCACAATATTTTAACCAAGATCCACCAAGATAATCACCAAGAAAAACACCAATAATATCACTTGATAGCGCTAGAGAGATACCAAGACTAAGAGATGACCATGCACCCTTATTCCTCCTTCCAGCTGCAGTTGCAGCTGCAACTACAACTCTCCACAATAATTTCTCTCTAGTTGGGTATACAAATGAGCTAAAACATCCTCTATTTATATTAATTTGTCCAGTGACTTTTTTGTATGGGCTGACCTAAATTTCTGGTAAATATACTCTAATATTATTTATTCTACTAGGCCAACTTGTCTTCTAGGGTTTTCACACTTCTATTTAATGGTTCTCTTACTTCTAGAATATTCTAATCTAAGATCCTTGACATCCTGTCTTCAGAAGATCCTTGAACCTACTTTTTCTTGGTTGATTGCTTAGGAGTGTGTTTCTTTGACTTTCATAGCCGGTCTTAGGATCGAAGATCTCACAGTATACAAGGCGTGGATCCTAAATTTCAGGAACCTCAAGACAATGCTTATTATGATGGAATAATTGAAGATCAAACTTCTGAGATTAGTGTGTAGCTATTAGAAGTTGCCAACACATAGAAGAATTGGTCACAACCTTCATATAAATCCTTTCATCTTACGCAAATCCTATTTTTACTGATCCATTTGGACTACCACTCAATAATCCACCATCCATGAGATATATTTATGCCTATTCTTCTTACAATTTACAACCTGGTTCAACCACTACATAATCTTTTAGCATGAACCCATCATCTATTGGTTTTCCTAAAGGGATTGGGAATTTATCTCGATCCACAACTCCTGCAATTGATACTGTTGGTGCTTCTTCTTTGTTGGGAACATAGATGACCCAGGTATCCCCAACAAAAGCACTTGTGACTAAATCTCCCTCCGCATATGGGTCAAGTAATATTCTTGCTTTATTATTTCCACATATGCACACACCAAGTGCTTCACTTGGTTGTCCCATTGGTCAGATGGTCGACAGTCAATTCATTCACTCAACCATGGTTACACAAGATACTCAACCTCCATCTCAAACCTTGCAGATGAGTACACCCTACATTGGAGGTCAATCTTCAATGGGAATCAAACCTTTGGTTGGGGGGAAAACTTCAGCTGGAGGGAAAAACTTTACTGGTGGGAAACTTATGTGGTTGCAACATCAAAAAAAATGGGGGAAAGTTTCCCCTGCAATTCCTTCCATCCCTACTACCACTGGCCTATATCCTGGACAACCGTATCCATGAGTTGCTAATTCTTTGTTAGGTCAACCTAATCCGGTGGGCATTCCTCAACAAGGAACTTTTCCCTTTCAATCCATAAACCCCATGATTCCAACACAACATTACCTTCAACCAAAATACATGGGGGGACCATCAAGTTAATCTCAATATGTAGGAGGTACATCTTTTAAACCACCATAAATGAGTGGACAATCAATACAACTAGCATACATGGGTGTACAACCCAGACAGTCACCATACACGGGAGGACCATCTAGTTTTTCCATCTCACCACATCCTGGATATGGTCCTACTGGTGTTCACATACCACATGGTTACCACCAGTATCCACACAATAATCAACAACTTCCATTTTTGGCTACATTAGATTTTCCATATCTTTTGCATTTGGTAAGTGATCCCATTCAACATTCCTTGTTTTGGCCCGCCATCCCTACCAAATTATCGTCCGACATCTCGAAATTCGATGAAAAACCTAGGGAAGATACTAAAAATCATGTTATGACTTTATATTTATGGTGTTATTCAAACTCTTTAATGAATGACTCCATTTGTCTGAGGCTCTTTTAGAGAAAAATTACAGGTGCAACAACCAAATGGTATTTTGAGCTTCCGCATAACTCCTTTGTTGACTTCAATTATCTTTCCATGTATTTCTTGACACATTTCTAGTTTCCTATATAGTATGATACTGGTACAGATATTTTGGCCTCACTCCAGCAATATTCTTCCACCCACGTATTTGATCATATTCATGAATGGAGATAGAGGAGACAATTGATTAAAGCTCCAATTCCAGACCAACTCCTCGTGGATTCGTTTACAAAGTCACTCTTGCCACCCATCACTAGAGATTTTTCTATGGGAGGTTTTTTTAGTGAGGAGCATGATATCAGTCATGATCAATATCTATACTTGGTATATTCCTAGTCCGACACACTTTACGATCTGATCCCTCATTCTCCTCTCTTGTCAAATGATCCAAAAAAACTTGCTTTCGAATCAGTTTATAGCATCATCATATTGGACTTTGAATTTGGAATGCTAGGTGGTGTGAGAGTAAGGGTAATATGGATCCTCCATCTATGTCATGTCTTTGCCTTGCTGGAGAGCCATTAGTTCTCCTAAAATTAGCCATTATCCTTCCACCCTCAAAGCATAAGATGGATGTGGTTTCCAACCTCACAAACTCTTGTAATATTTCATTGTGACATTGAAGGGTAAAATTGTTTCAGTTGATATTGAAGTTGTCAACACGCCCCTGGATTATAATTTATTACTTAGTCATAGTTTATTTTATGCAATGATTTTCGTTTCATCCTAAGTATTTCATATTTTAGAATTTCCCCATCAAGGGAAAATTGTCACTGTTGATCAATTTGTCTGTTGCACTCAAGATCTCCACAATTCTGCAGTGAATAATGTCCCTTTTATAAGATAATCTAGTCTTGAGTATGAGAGTGTAGGAGTAGGTCTCTTTAATTGTTCCTTTCTCGTGAGGGTTTCTCCTTTTCCTACTCCTGACAACCCGCAAGTTTCCACGTTAAATATGATTTCGACTTAGGTGCAACAATTCCTAGAATAACCTGATCCTTTGGTAGTACCTACTATTTATGAGCATAGTTCATTGTCCCTCTTAATATCATTAAAAAATAAAACAGACCCCCCTCCATTCTAATCAAGTCTCACTCGGGATCAAATACTTGAGCCTTCTTTTCCTCTTCCTAGTGAAAATATTCTTATTAGTAGCCAGATTCCTAAATGAGGCAAGAAGAAGTGTCGATGGAGAAAATGATGCATAGGGAGTAGGTCTCCATCCTCTAGACATAATGTTGGAATGAAGCCACTAGATTATACCACACAAGCTAGGGGAAAAATACCTCTAGAGAGACACGCTTCTAGGAGTGATCCTTGCTTGGTGATCGTTCCCATCGTAACATAGTAGTCCTTTCTAGACTGATCTTAGTATTTTTTCTTTCTCATGCTCATTAGTACATGAGAATAGGTTAACGAGTATGCTTGTATCTCTTTTTTGAACTCGTAAAATATATATAAAAAAGGACCTATTTGGAGTCCCCTTTAAGCTCTTTTTATACTCCCTAAACATGAAAAGATTCCCAAGTGAGATTGTTTCCTTTCACACTCATTAAAAGTTTTGAAAGGGCATATTTCAAGTGATACTTTATCTCTTTTTTGGCCTTGCTAGAATAATTATGAAAAGGGAATACTCTAAGTCGAGCATGACTAGAAGTGTTCTCCCTTGTATTGTTTTACACTTTTCTTGGGCTTGGTAGACTAAATTTACCAAAAATTCACCCTTTGAGTCGTATTTAATTTATTTTTAGACTCTCTAAATGTGAAAAACCATCGATTTTACCTTCTTTACACTCATAAAATTATGCATTGAAGGACCTATCTGAGTCCAATATCCAGGACCCATATGGGACTGAACCCATCCTTCTTCAGGTTCGTTAAAGATATGTTGAGGGACTCATCGAAGATGAGCCATAATGAGCATCTGTTATCCTCCTAATGTTCATTTAAAAAACAAAGAGGTACTCACGAATCACGGTGGAGGGAAATTGAAGGAAGTGGGTCAAGTGTTTTGGAATCCATTATGGCAACTATTGTTGTTTCCCTTGAACATGGAACCTGTTTCCATCTCGCCTTATAGTTGGGCAATCCTATTGTCTCTAATTCATACAAATTACATGTGTCACTATAATTTTTTGTTCCAGTGGAAGAGTGCTTTTATTGTCGTCACATTGTGTTCTTGGTACTCGTCTAGTTAATGCTTCCAAGTCAATTTTCATGCCTTACAATGTTCAAGGGAAGTTTCATTTCAAACAAACCATCTATAGTATTACCAGTTTCCATTCCTGTGTCAGTCCATACTGATTTAATCCAGCATTTCACATCAGTTTCCTATGTCAGTTTCATGTCGTTGATGGGGGATACACCATGGCCCTCCTTCAATGAGTCTGTTCCTATCAACTTCAACACATAATCTAGGAATTATAATTACAAGCCAGTCAAAACCTTGGGACCTTCTTTCCTCAATGGAATTCCTCCCTGCTTCTAACATTAGTTTTACTCCATTGACCTTTGATCATATGATTCCATGAATGTTTGACCTTAGCTCATTTATTCACATTAACTGGAATGTACTAAAGGTACATTGGAAATCATTTTCATCATTGGGTGATTTCCATTTCACTTGTTAATGTTATACCTCAATGATTGTTAATCAAGTGGTTTATACCATGTTCAACATCAATTCATTTATTTGCATGGCTAGATTTGTACCATTCCAAGATCAAGGTGAAGACCTTGGGTTAGGCGCTCACTTTGTTATGTGATTTTCCCAAGATGCAATGGAGATCATTTGATCATGTAAAATATTTTATTACAATCATCATGCCATAAATATTATTGATGATATATATTGTCACATGGATCAACATTATATTGATTTGTGGCTGTGTTTTGTCTTCTCATAGCTCCACTCTATATTTTTTGTGGATGCGATCATTTCATGTCATGGAGGTATGGATCCACATTGTATCTCTGGTGGAAATATACTTAGACACTATTCTCATGGATCTGCAGTGTACTGGTCAACAGTCATGCTTTGAGTCAACTCGTATTCCTAGCATAGGTATGTCTACCTCGGGAATGAAACATATATTTATACTAATTAATTATTGCTTGTATCTTCTTCCAAGTTCTCCTACTATAGAACCCTTGCATTGAATAATTTGTAAATTGTTTTGGCCATTAGTTTATGTTCTGACCTCACACTTTAGGGGGCATCTGTTACACATAAAAATTTTACACAAAAGTTCTGCACCCTAAGTGTTCCAAATGTCACAAAGTGACGTATGCACCTTGTTAAGTGTCATGCATTGTCTCAAGTTTCATATGCACCTTACTAAGAGTCACATTCACTTTGATAATTGTTGCAACCTGTTGACACGATGAAACACATTTTTCACAATCCCTAAGTCAATTTTGAAGAAA